>JAABKJ010004895.1:0-23734 GCA_011634705.1 Andricus grossulariae
AATAACACTGCTTTCAGACTGCGCTTAGAAGAGTCAATGAATAGCCGCCAATTTTCCGGTTTATACATTCCAGGTTTAATTTTTTCCATTAACCCGTCAATGTTTTTACAATGGTCTAACGTTCCATTGTCATTTTCTCCAGAAGTAAAAAACTGTCTAAAATCTTCTTCCCTATTTCTGTAAAAAATTGATTTAACCCCTTTAGCCAATGAGTTATTTTTTTTCAGAACGGAAGCAAGATGCTCTGAAGCATCTCTAGAAAGACCGAGACCTCGCGATAAATCATTCAATTCTTGAAACGTAAATAGCTCCGGAACTTTATTCTTTTCATTGTGTGATATGCACTCTCCTGTATTAACATCGATGCTCTCATCATCATCCTCGTCATAACCATCATCTGAAATATCACTTTCATTACTATCATCATTGGGATCTTCACCAGTACCTTCAGTTTCTTCAGCTTCAGTCGTCTGTCTGTCAAGTGACAGATTTTTCAAGCTTTTTGTAACATCGTTTTTTTAATAGATTTAGTGACGATAGGAACATCAGGATATTCGAAAGCACTATTTTTTTTCTATTGATTCCTGTCAGGTTTGTCATACAGAAGTAGCATTTCTCTTTCCGGAGATGTTTCCTCCATATCGTAGGTTCTTGAATCTGAAGAGTTTTCTTATTTCCTTATCTGCCTTTCAATCGATTAAATGCACTAAACCAAGCACTACAAACTTTGTGAGGAACCCAATTTTCAATTTGGTTTTGAACTTCCATACCAAAATAGCTTCTATAAAGTGTTTTTATGTCATCGCTGATCAATCTACGATTTTCTATAAATTCAAATTTACCACATATGTAGCAAAATGCATCAGGATCGCCCACGCAATCATGCGCTATGGTGGAAGTGTATGCATTGGAATTGAAACAGCGCTTAGAAGACATGGTGTGTTTCAATTTCAAAGTTCATATTTTATTAGAGTTTATAGAAAAATGAAAATAAGGAAGCCACTGACTACAGTCACATTAAAAATCCCGCTTAAGGAGATTGTCAAAAACCTTCATTAAGCTAACTTGGCACCAATGTCCTCTTTACTCAAGTGAAGTTCGAGTGGGATTTCATCTGTTTTGTTCACAGTCACTTGTTTTGCCGTGAAGTTCGAGCGCGATCTGTCATTTGTTTTGTTCACAGTCATTTGTTTTGTTCCATTTTACGTCTATTCTTGCGTTTCTCGGAAAAATAAGAGCCAACTGGGTTATTTGGACCCCAGATTCCGATTTAGCGACCCCAAAAACATATAGATATGCTGGTCAAGTCCACCGGCCATAAAGATCTTTTTTTTGCAAAAATATACAAGAAAAATCGCTGTTTTCGTCGATTTACGTCTATTTTTGCGTTTTTCGAAATAATACGACCTAACTTGGATATTTGGACCCTAGATTCGAATTAGGCGACCCCAAAAACATATAGATATATTGGCTGGGTGATGACCGTCTGTAATTAATCACCTTTCGCTCTTGCCGAATGCAGAAGATCAGTCGATATATAGGTAGTGATGTATGAGAGTTATCTTAATTTCTTTACAGAGTTTTTGAATTTTCATTTTCAGTAGCTCGTCGCTGAAAAAATGTGGAATTCAGCTTAAATTTGATTGGAGGTTCTTGCTGTCGCTCATCGCGAATTCGGACTCAACAAGCAAAACGGCGGATAAAATATGACTGACAAGTATGTTAAGAAAAAACGGTAAATTCGGCTGCAATTTAACTCTTGCTTAAATCTTGCAAATTCACTTGAATTCCTATAATTTCACTTATTTCTACTGTATTGCATGTATTGAGAACATCAATTTTTTTTTATTCAGTTCGAAATCTTCGAAACTCACCTTGAATTCTTAGGCCTTAAATTAAATTCTTTTGAATTTCATTTAATTCGTCTACTGAATTTTCTTCGGAATTTGACTGAAGTAAGTGTAATTTTTTCAATTTTTCTTGAATTAACCTGTAATTCTGATACATTTTTTTAAATTCCTTTAAATTCAGAAGAACATTAGTCATTTTTGGTCAATGTTGGCTCAAATATCTCACTCTTTGGGAGCAAATGAAGCTGGTGCAGCCCTGCATATTCATCGTTTATTTTGAAAGCAAATAATTCTGACTTTGAAATTTTAACTATTTAAGGCTTTCTATTTCAAACAATTCAATTGGACCACCGTTCCAATTTTCCGCCAAAAGTTTCAATCATATGTGTTTGTAGAATAAAAAATTTTGTAACTAATGCAGTGTGGATCGAAGCTTGAACAAATTTCAATTCGGAAATTATTAATTTAAACTCTCAATAATTTACACGTATAAAATAGAAGCTTTTATCACTTTTCAATTAAATGCGATTGAACTGCAAAACCTAAACTTTTACACTTTTAGAAACTAAACAGTTAAAAGATTTCTGGCTAAAAAATATAAATCCACGCTATCGTTTTAAATTCTCGAAATTAAAACTAATCCTCTATTTCAACTCGCAATAATAAAAATGTTGAAAAATGTAACATGTCCCTATTCCAGCTCAACAAAGACATTAAAAGCAAAATAAATGCCTCTTCCTATTTAAAAAAACTTGAAAACACAAATTTCCTTCCTTCTAGGTCTATAAGAATCATGAAAATTAAAAATATCCCTCTTCCAATTCAGAAGAAATTGAAAATCAAAATTTCCTCACCTTCTACTCAATAAAAATATATTTTTTTCAAATTATCCTGTTCCAATTCAATCAAAAATTGAAAATAAAAAATTCTTTACTTGAACACAATAAAAATATTGGAAAGAAAAAAATGGCCTCCAATTTAAAAAAAATTGTATCCCTTCGAACTCAATAAAAACCCCAACAATATAAAATGTACTGCCAATTCAACAAAAATTTAAAACTAAAATTTCCTCATTTCAAGCTTGATAAAAATGTGAAAAATACAATACTTCCCATTCCTTCACTCAATACAAATATAAAACCCAAAAAGTTCCTTTCACAATTGGAGAAACAATTGAATACCAAAATTTATTTTATTTATTTTAATTTGAGTCGTTTCAAATTAATAATTTTCAATTGTTATTTAACATTAAAATGAAAATTGTAATGTTAAAAATTTAAATGTTTCATTCGGAAATGTTTACCATTCAAAGATTTCTATTTCAAACAATTAAGTTTCAGATTGTTTAGTTTTGAATAAATGAAAGCTACAGTTCAGTTTGAAAAATCATTAAATAATTTATATTTGCAGTTGATCAACTTAAAACTTTTCTTATAAATAGTTTTACATTCAAAACGCTTTTAATATTTTATTCTTAAAGTCTTTAAAACTGACTTTTTAAATTCATCTCATCAAAAATTTACGTTTAAAAATGATGACATGAAATGGAAAAATTGCTTTGTAAACTGAATGATGTAGTAATTGAAAAATTTAACAATTGAACTCAACATTAAAGAAAAAAGTTGAAATCGAACTTATTCTTAATTGAATTATATCATGTGATATGATATTCGTGGTATTCCAAGTGATTTCATCAATTGTTCTTGTAAAAACTTTTGAAATTCCTGTGAAAAAATAAGTTTACTGTCATTTCTCGGTGTTTCCTGGTGTCAAAAAATTTCCGGTCCTTTCCCGGTTTTGGGTCCAGCGGCCACCCTGTAAATGACAACTGTGCTGAAACGTTAACTTTACTAAATTCGGAATGGTTTATTTTCGCTGTTATCTGCTTTCAAATCGTCTAATAAGAAATATTTACAGATGGATATTTTATCATTTTAAGAACTTGAAATACCAAACTGATTGAAATAAATATTCCAGGACTTATTTGGACGTCCTAAAGACATTTTGAATGGCTTGAAGCCCAATGGGGTGTATATGAATTATTACTTTATATGGGTCGCACTAGAATATAGTTAACATTCATCGGTTTTGTTTTCAAAGATATTGTACAAACTTAGTAATGAGTGGTTTATAAAGTACCTTAAATTTAATTTGTTGAAGTTGTCATTAAACATTAAAACATTGCACCGAACACCCTCATCTTATACTTTTAGTTCAAATACCACAAAATCTACAAAGATTTGCCCCAGGGACATCAGTTATGACGACTTCATGATCAGCGAGTATGAGATCATGCATCACTCACTCATTCATATAAGGTCAATAAAAAGTTAAATGATCTAAGAAATCGTGTCACTAACTTGAGTGAAGACTTCTGCAAAAATAGAATCGAAATTCCTTCCAAAGACTGTGTTGTCAATATAAGTTGCACTGACATAGGGACAGAAAAAGAAAACAGCACAGAAGCTACGACTGATGGTATTATTGTCTTTATACCTGAGAATTTGGATAATATTTGTACAGAGCTCGAGGAAAGTGAGTTTTGGGAAAAGAATGATTGGAATTTTGATGTAGAAGATGGCATACCAATTCCTCAACCTTTAACGCTGTTGGAAAAGTTAGCAGTGTGAGCCTTGCGAAATTACAAAAATCGACAATCAATTAACGAAATCCTCGTAATTTTCCGTAGTGAGGGGAACAATGATTTGCCAATAGACGCAAGAACTTTGTTGGGTAAACCAAGAACACCATCAAATATGCTTTCTTATGGATCGGGTTCCTATTTGCATTACGGTTTAGAGAGAGCTCTTACTGATGTTTTGAATCAGATTTCAGAGGACTCTATTCCAGAGCATATTTTACTCGACATTAATATGGATGGATTACCTCTTTCAAAAAGCCACAAAAGTCAATTGTGACCGATTTTCGGACAAATTAAAGGAGAACGTTCTCCAGTAGTGTTTATAATCGGAGACTATCATGGGTATACAAAACCAGATTCAATCGATGCACTTTTGAACCCAGTCATCAAAGAGTACTAGTCCCTGCAAGAAGAAGGTTTAATTTACAACAGCAAGAAATATACAGTTTCCATAAATTTTGTAATTTGTGATAGTCCAGCGAGAAGCATGGTAACTTGCACTAAGTCATATAATGGCTAATTTGGTTGTCCTATAGGTGTAACGCAGTCTAAAAGCAGGTGTCATAATGGATCTGGATCTGTGAAGAAGCGCAAGGTATCCCAGGAAAAACCTAGCAACCACGACGAGTCGAGAAGCCGCAGACACACTGGATCCGCGGAGGCAAAGAGGCACGAGCCATTTAGAGCAACTTACAAAAAGCTCGAGTACAGAAGCATGTCGCCGACTGGATCTCGAGGACAAAAGAAGCGCAAGGTATCCCACGCGGAAACAAGAAATCGCGACGAGTCGAGAAACCGCAGGCACACTGGATCTGGGGTAGCAAAGAGGCACGAGCCATCCGGGGGGACTTCCAAAAAGCACGAGTCCAGAATCATTAGGTCTACTGAATCAGGAGATAGAGAGAGGCGCAGTGTCTCCCAGGCGAAAACCAGCAACCGCGATGAGTCGAGAAGCAGGAGCCTCGCTGGTTCTGGGGAAGAAAAGTGGCACGAGCCATCTAGAGCAACTTACAAAAAGCTCGAGTACAGAAGCATGTGGCTGACTGGATCTGGAGGAGAAAAGAAGCGCAAGGTATCCCACGCAAAAACCAGAATTCGCGACAAGTCAAGAAGCAGCAGGCACACTAAATCTGGGGTAGCAAAGAGGCACGAGCCATCCGGGGGGACTTTTAGAAAGCACGAGTCCAGAATCATTAGGTCTACTGAATCAGGAGATAGAGAAAGGCGCAATGTCTCCCAGGCGAAAACCAGCAACCGCGACGAGTCGAGAAGCAGGAGGCACGCTGGTTCTGGGGAAGCAAAGAGGCACGAGCCATCCAGAGTTACTTTCAAAAAGCACGAATCCAGAAGCATGAGTCCTACTAGATCTGCAGAAGAAAAGGAGCGCAAGGTGTCCAAGGCGAAAACCAACAACCACGACGAGTCGCGAAGCAGCAGGCACACTGGATCTGGGAAAGCAGATAATAACGAGTCATCCAGGGGTTCTACCAAAAATCACAAGTTCAGAAGCAGGAGACCTACTAAATCTGGAGCTAGAAAGGAGCTCAAGGCATTCCAGTGGACAACCAGCAACCGCGACGAGTCGAGAAGCAGAACACACACTCCAACTGGCAAGGTGAAGTGGCATGAGGCATCCGGAGGGGCGACCAAAAATCATAACGAGTCCATAAGCGGCAATTCTGCAACATCGGCCGATATGAAGAAGCGCGAGGTATCTGGGTGTACTGCAAGCAACAACGACAATTTCAGAAGCGGACTCCGGGATGATAGTAATGAAGGTATTTACAATGCAGATGTAATTAGATTTAATTTTAAATTTACATTCAGATATACTTGATGGGTCTATCATGCATTCTCGGAAGTATTGTAGGTGAATTCGATAAGCAATCACTTATTTCTTTGCAGGTTTGGGGGCGTTCAAGTTTACCGTAATGGAAACACCCGTATACAGTGATGAAATTACAACTAGCGATGATAGTATTATGGGTAAGTGTAATTTTATAAATCGCATTGAAATAAATTGCCATTGATTATCAACTCTATCGTTTTGAATGAATATTCAACTGCTAGCGATTTCAATAAGTTTGGAAAGTTATATTTTTGAAAGAAACCGAGGTCAAAAATTCACATACCATCCGAAGGGAGAATAGAAATCACAAATATTAGCCACCTCATTAAAATCGCTGGCATCTGAATCACTGGGCCGATCTAATATCTTTGAAATAAAAAGTTGTAGCGGACACAGTTGCCAATTAGAACTCGAGATATATATTCAAAAACGTCGGAACAACACTGAAAATTGAAGACAAAAATTTTGAACATTGATATCTCGAAAACGGTTCCATGAAAAAATATTCAAGTATGATGTTCGTTTTGAGTGAGCCAAAATACATGGCAAAATTATAGTGGGATATGGTGGGCGAAATGGCTGTGAACTAGTGATAT
This sequence comes from Andricus grossulariae, assembly GCA_011634705.1. NCBI lineage: Eukaryota > Metazoa > Arthropoda > Insecta > Hymenoptera > Cynipidae > Andricus > Andricus grossulariae. The sequence continues at coordinate 6,937 of JAABKJ010004895.1, forward strand.
TATATCATTTCAAAGAATATCCTCAAATTTTTTTATTTTCTGTTCTTTCAAGGCAATGATTTTTCTCCAGAAAGAGTGAAAACGCCACCATTGATAAGGAAGATAATTGGTAACATATTTATTTAATTTTGCGTTTCCGAATCATTTCGGAATCACTTGAATATTGAATATTTCAGATCATTGTAAATATTTTTGGACCACACTATATTCCTTGTTATATTACAGAAAGAGGAAATCTGATAAGTAAATGTCGGGAAGATTGTGTCTGTAGTAAGTATTGATTACTCAAGGCAACATTTTTTATCAAAGCAAGGTTTAAAGTCGCCTCAATTGCAATGGCCACTGGTTTTGTTAGTTTCAATTTTTGTCTCTATTAGTCTTCATTAGCCTCTTATTTCTTCTTCCAAATTCTATGGTTGTGAGAAAGACATTATTTTGATAAATTTATTATAAGTAGGTTTTAAACGAAATCGTCTGATTCAATAAATTGATATTGACTTTGGAATGCATGTTTCGTACTTCTATTGGGAGATTATTTTCAAATAAAATGACTCATTTATTTATTGCTTTCAGGTGATTGTTATACTCTAGTTGAAGTGAAGGATACATTATTCATCATACACAATAAACTAAATCATGCTATGAGCATGACGGAAGGGGACGTTCATGTGAGAACATCCGATTCTCAATCCAGTAATGTCAAAGCGTTGCTTAAGCAGCCTTTGAAAACACCTGCCGAACTGAATGATTTCGATCTCTTAATTGGAACGAATCACCTTGCTTTAGAGAAATTTGTAAGTAAATTTTCCTTATAAAATGGAAATGGCAATAATATATTTGATGATCCTATTTATAACATGAATTTCACAGAAACATTTAACTTCTTCTTTCAGAGAAGGAAAATAAGGAGAAGAGGTGGAAAAGATGTGGCCACTGCCACCAGAGCCGTCATGAGTGTAGTCATGACAAACTCGTTAGCTCGAGAGTACTCATGGAAAGGGCAGAAGGGAAATCGAAAGTTTCATGATAAAACAATAGCAACTACCATCGTAGGTTCGTTAAAAACTATATGTATCACAAGTTTTTTATATAATAGGCTATTTTTTTATTTTAAAAGAACTATTTTATTCAAATGCGAAAAGTAATTTCAATCTTTTAGTCTATTGTGAGTGAAACCTCTCGTTCAGAAGAAATCTTGCTACTGAATTTTTTTCATTTATCAGGCTGTAATTTATCTTTTACTCGTTACAGAATAAATAAACAGATTTCTAGGCATTTGATGAAGGCGCGTACACCAGATTTCAAATATTTCATAACAATTTCACAAAGCTTTTAAAAGTTTTAAAAGATTTAAAGGATTTAAAAGATTTGTAAAAGAGTACAATTTCCCAGGTTTCAAATATTTTGAAACATTTCGAAGATTTGAAACGATTTCAAAAGGTTTCAAAATATTTCAAAAGATTCAAAAAGATTTCACTAAAATTAAAAATAATAAAATAATTTCAACGACTAAAAAAGGCTTCACAAATATTTCAAAATATTTGACAAAGATTTGAAAGATTTCACAATAATTTACCAAAGACTTCGAACATTTCAGAAAGATTGCAAGGATTTCCAAATTTTGAAAAATGCGTGTACATCAGATTCAAAAGATTTCACAAAGATTTGTAACATTTCCAAAGAGTTAGAAACTTTCTGAGATTTAATTTCGAATCTATAAGATTTTGAAAGATTTTATGCAGGTTGAAAATATTTTAATGATTTAAAATGAATACAAAACATTTCAGAAAGATTTCACAAATATATCAAAGATTCGGAAAAAATACAAGAATTCCAAACATTTGGAAAAGGGCACCGTACACCCGATTTTGAAGATTGCAAAAGATTTCGAAGATTTCAAATGTTATTAAATATTTCAATGATTTCGAACGAATACAACGATGGGTCCTAGAAGAAAGTACGCAACTCACGGTGACGGATAGAAAATACGCAAGTAACAAAATGCAAATTTTCAGGAGACCGTGTTGAATGTTCAATTAGTTTTCACAATTCAAGTGTGAATATTTCAGAGATGATAAGGTGCTCCTAGGGATCCTATAATCATCGCAAAATAAAGTATAACCTAAATTTCATGTTCAAAACAGTTGGTGATGTTTTTTATGTAACTTCAATAGTGTGTTGTTTGATCTAGCCTGAAACTTTTTTGAAGATTCAAATTCAATTGACTTTTCCTTCTCCACTTGGGCTTTCATATTATGTAAGCTTTGTCTTTGATAGCGCAATATTTATAGCCGAGCTACGTGCTTTCATCACGGAATCCACTTGCAAAAACGAGTTGCGTGAATTTTATTTTTATCAATGAATACGCTCTTAATCAATCAATAGTAAAATTCTAGCGTTTTTATCATGGCTTTCAACACTCTTCAACATTTTCTGCCGGTAACTCAAAATCCAAAAAAAAAATAAGTCACGTAGTTTCTATCCGCCAATGCGAGTTGCGTATTTTGTATCTATTCCTACGAGTTGCGTAGATTTTATTTGACAGCGCGAGTTACGCAGATTCAATCCGTCACCGTGAGTTGCGTACTTTCTTTTAGGGCCCATCGACAAAATATTTTGCAAATATTTCAAAGATTTCGCAAAGATTTCAAGATTTTCAAAGACGACTTATGTTCGCAAAAAATAAATAATTTGTTTATTCTCGGTTCTACTTTTTTAAAATGTGTTGGCCAATAAAAAATGAAATGACTGATTTTTTACAACTATAACAAATGGTTATTTCATTATTTGATGTAAAAAAAGAAAGACCTGGAAAAACTTGACTTCTCGACCTTTTTCCCATATGAGGTCTATTATGAGTAAAGAAATTTTTTCATAATTTTGTAATTTAATATTGAAAAGATCTTTTAGTTCCACTATTTATGGACTTTTTTATTGCAGAGGAGATGGTTAAAAGCTATCCCGAGTCTACAGAGAGTCAAGTGAAACATGTTGTCTCTGATTGGTTGCGAAGATCTGGTGATCGAATTAAAAGGGATATTAGTACAAGCTCGTAGTACATATATTTGATAAGTTCTTGTTTTAATTGAGATTTAAGTTGCTTAAGCATTAACTAGTCAACGTGAAAAATGTATTATGTTAATATTTTCGTTGATTTAAAAGGTTAAAATCGGTTTCAAACAATTTAATCAGTGATTGTTGTGGTTAGTTATAGAAATTTATTCAAAGAAGACCTACAACGTCTGTAATATTAACAAAAAAGCATTTTAAGCTAAGGTCTTGCATATTTATTTCAATATTATATTATTCATTCAATACCCGTTTCAAGAATTTACACGAGATGCTTCTCCTAATCAAGGTTGAGTATAATACGCTTAGGCCAGTCACTGTAAAGTATGGTAATACTATTTCTGTTCATTTGATAGTTTAAAATCTGTTTTAAACCACTAAATCAGTGCTTGTTGTGATTAGGTATAAATTAAATTCATGAAAAGTATTGCAACGTCTGTGATATTACACCAAAAGCATTTAAAGCTGACGCCGGTAATATTACATTTAATATCAAATTATTTGAGAAGTGCTTTTCTTAATTGCGATTGAGAAGTAACTCAAGTTTAAGCACATCATACATGTCACTCTTAATTTTAACGAAGAAGCAATAAACAAGAATGTAATTCTGCATGACCTTCATTGAAATGATATTTTCTGTATAAGTTGTATTTGTAATGATTTTGAGCTGAAATGAAATAATTTAAAAATAAATGATGATTTTTTTTAAGTATTGCAGAATCCCTCAATCCCCTCTTTCTCATACTCATGATAAACCACGATATTCATTGCCCAGTGGGCTAACGATTGAACTTTACTTAAACTTAACTTGAACTCTGAGCGCGAATCACACATGCTGTCTTTGTGATGTCTTTATGCTGTCTACAGACTCAAAAAAGAAATAATGAAAAAACATTTTTTCCGCAATTCTGTCTAGGTTTTCCTTCAACAAAACGTTCTAGCAGAAATCAAGTAAACTTATTAGTTCATATTTTTCCGTTTTTGGACTTAAAAAAACTTTCGCTCTGAAAATAGCGTAACTCAGAGTGATTTTAACATTCTTCCCAAATGCTTTGTATGTAATCAATTATATTTGACCAATTGCATTTTATATATGGGATATTTTTCTATTATTTGCCTCAGCTTCTCTGTTACTTTATTTTGAACTTTTTCAAAATGAGCTAATCAGGAATTGGAACCTGCCACTCAATTAATTTATTTGAAATTACATTACAGCTATCATAATGATTCAAAAATTGTCGTTTTATGCTTCCAAATTTGAATTTCATTAACACAAGCTGGTATTACACCTGCTCTCGTCTCCCTGCAACCATGTACTGCTAAATCATTATGAAAATCATAATACTTAGTTTCATTTTCATATGGACATGCTTCGGTTAGAATCAAAGTATCTATATCAGTATTATTTTTCAAACAATAATTACAATTTCATCATAAAAATGTTTTAAACTTCTTATATTTAAACATACAACCTCTACTTTTGTATTCATTTAGGTCTAAAACAATTAACCATGCCTTTATTTTTGTATCTAGTCTTCTTGGCTAACCAATATTCTTCTCTTTTCTATTTTGACAGTCTTTTTTACTTTCTTTTATCAGACAGATGACATTTTCGTCCTCAATTCACATCCTGTTGTGTCCTTGTTATCTTTCTGAAGTTGCCTTGCCAGTTGATATAATTTTTGGTTTTTCACCGTCATGTCCTTGTTAATATAAATTTTCTTATTTGCTTCTCCTTTTGATAAACACTCCCCAAATCTAATAGATTTTACTTCTTTTCAAAATTTGGATTTCTTTCTCCTTAGCATACAGTGTCAAAAGTATAGGAGCTTCCTTTGTTCTTACTTTAATCCTGTAGCATGCAACTACACTTTTTTAATGCAAGCTATACCCTAATCCTTTCAAAACTTTAGATGCTAGTACCTTGGTAGCTTCTTCTTCTTCTTGCTGTGGGATTTCCGAGATGAGTAGATTATTAGACTTCGGTTCGATTAAGTTTTCACTACTTGCCTTAACATTTTCAAAAGCGTCAGACATGAAATCAACAGAATCCTTTAAACCTTTTATTTTGTTTCCTGTTTTTGAATAGGAAAACTTCATGTTGTCATTTTCAAAGAAAACAGATGAATCGGGGTTTCCACCAATGGTCTTATGTTAGTATACCACTCGCGACTATTAATTTTGAGTCTTATTTCAATACCTAAGATCAGCGCTGAAATAATACTTTCTTCTTACAGTGTGCAAACTTATTCACCAGATATTTCTTAAGTTCAGAACCCATTGTGATCGGTTTATGTTTTTGTTTACTTTTTATTTTAGCAGTAAAATTGTTTGCACATATCTGACAGATTCTTTAGAGAACAGGCTTTCGCTGATGTTATTGTTTTCAAATTTTATATAGCTTTTTTATATGAACAGTTTTTTATTCCTGTTTGCTTATTTGTGAAAACTTTTGCCTGCTTTGCACAGCTAGGATGGTATGGTGCAGTACAGTACACACATCATTGTATTACAGTGACCATTACTCTTGGATAATACCTAGATTGCTCTTCATTTACTTCCTCCTCAGTAATATCTTCCGGGGCAGATCTACTTCGAGTTTTTGATCCTTGTACTCCCGGATGAAAATATTTGGTCTTGTTTTGTTTTATTGTTATAGATAAATAATAAAATTGAAAAAAAATAAAATAAATATACCGAAATGCTTTTAGAGAATGTTATATTACCAATTTGTGGCTTTAACATTTGCCAGGGCCAATATTACAAGAGTTTTCGTTTGTAAATTTTACTGTCCATTATAGTACTATACTGCGACCTCTATAAACTATGGACCCGACCGGCAGGGCCTGCCATTTTCAGGAATCAGTAGCTAGGTTAGGACCAAGCAATTGACATCTGCTGAAAGTCAAAATTTTACAACCTATAAAAGTTGCAGTTTTTTAATAAATAATTTTGAAATAAGAAATTCGAAACCTGTCGCTTTTAACAACTGCAGGAATATAAAATTTTCCGTAAAAAGATTGAAACTGTCATTTTCTAGAAGTATCTAGTGAACTGTTAGAGATAGGAAAAAATAGACAACATTTTCAGATTCGTCATCCAAATAATAATAATCATTGCTGACAAATAAACTTATTACTATGTACTAAATAAATACCATGGATATGAATAACACAAACATTTTATAAAGTTTGAAGTGGATTAGTGATGACCCTCAGAGGTTCTTAAAACATTAAGAATAGTCTGGCTCCGCCTCACTAGATAGACATACAAAATGACTTGAAATTGTCTTGGATTGATCTTTACCCAAGGCAAAATCAAGACCAAATGTTTTTACCCGGGCTTGCAAGAGCATAATTAGTCTGGAGGCTCAGCTCACTTTTGCAAGTGTATAATCACATGGCCTAATTGAATTTATCTATCCAGTCTGAAAACTAATATTTCTAGCGAGAAACCTCGATGTTCACTTACTTTTTATTCACTTTGAGATTATGTATCACATAATATTTTCCATCAGAAGTTCTCATACTTAGAAGGTGCATTCAATGTGAGCCGACGACCCAACGTTTCCAAAACGTTAAAAAATCCATCTATCTAATCCATCCATCTGTTTAAAAATGAATACATTTTGTTAAGAATTCGTCTTTTTTTGTATAAAATAATTCCTTCTGGTTGAAAATTCGACTATTCGTTCAAAAATGTAAATATATTTCAAAAATCGAATTATTTGGTGGAAAATTAATGCTAATGACAATTTGTTTTTCCAAAATTCGATCATTTGGTTAACAATTCATTTCGTATGATAGAAGCATAAAATGAGCATATTCTAACTGCTTGCGGATTGACCGTGAACCCTCTTCTTTTGAGCGACGTAAGCAGACTGCATAGCATTGGACCTCGTAGTGGAATGGAGGAGATAGGGTATGAGGTCCTACATTATATAGCAGGTATCAAAGGCGCTTCGTTGCGGCGACTCGAAAAGAGAGATCACGTTCAATCCTCCGCCAGCAGAACACGTTTTGAATTTTGCGCGATTCTCTGTGTAATATACTATTTCCAGGTTGAGGATTTCACAATTGAGAATTGAAAATTGAGTACATTTTCATTTGAAATATGTTTATTGAGTTATAAAAGAATTTAAGTTAAAAATTTCACATAATTGAAATTCTGGTGTTTATATTAATGGTCAGGTAGCCAACTATATATAAATAGCATATTGCAGGAGTTTTCCTATTCAGACGGAATAATTGATATTTTAATATCAAAATTAACTCCTCTTTTGTTCCAGAATTAGGTTCGCAATCAGGAACTTCTAGACAACAAGGCCCGAGTTTCAGAGAATCTGGAATTTCCATCATACCTGGATTTCACTCTAGAGCTCTTCCTTATAGAAAAGTACGATGTCCGACAGATGAACAGCGTACAGATAAAACGACTTTTCTAATCAAAAATGGTAATGGAACTTACGAGGATTGCACAAAAAATAAAATTTTATTAGCAGTAGGTCCTATAATCACTGGATGTATTTCAGATGATGCGGTCCATCCAATAACTGCAATATCTGGCGGCAAGATTATGTATGATAAAAGAACAAATGAACAAATAAATATTACTCTGGGTTATCTGCAGAAAAATGTTGGCGTATTTGGTCGTGTGCTTGAGAAAATTCACGTCTATCTATAATTCACCCGTTCGGTGTGTTCAGAATAACAAGACCTAGTAACCCAACAAGACCTACAAGCCCAACAGGACCTGCTAGACCCACTCCAGCGCGCCCTGATTCCCTATGCGGCCCCGACTTCCACTCCAGATTTGACTCCAACACCAGCGGCTCCTCTGCCACCATTCGCTCCTCTATCCGCTCCTCCAAGGCCTCTTGAGCCGGATGTTTGGCCGCCCATACAGCAACTCCTCCAGACCTCCTTCTAACAAAGCAAGCAGCTCCGAAAAGAAAAATTAGGATTATTTTCGTCTATATACTCTGTCAATTTTTTCGATTTTCAATAGTGTACATAGCTTGGAGTAAGTTTCTGAGCTGTTTTAGACACTTTAATTTCCACGCCCATGTCCGTGAAATGATAAAAAATATATTCGACGATCCTTTAAGCCAGACTAAACAGTTCGATGCATGTTTTCTCAAAAAGGTAACTTGGACTACATAAAACTTCCGAGTTGTTCAGAGCGTTCGGCTAGAGCCCGGACCTGAGGACATCGTCATCTGGTGGACATAGTCTGGTGAAGCATTTCCTCGACTTACATTGCACTTCCTGAGGAACAGCAGACCCACCATACTACAATTTTTCCACAATGCTAGTGTCCAAGGGAAAAACTTGATGGCCGGTATTGCGGGCAGTGGCTTGCTTCGCGCAACCTACCATCTGTTGGAAAATTTAGAAAAATATTGATAAATTGAACTGTAATAGGTTGCATCAACTTTAGTAGATTATGACGAGAAACCTCAAACAAGAAAATAGGGGAAAAACGGTCAAGATCTTCAATGCCAGTGAAAATTTATTATACTTTTGTATGCACTAAACTTTTTCTTGAATAAATGAATTGCTAGAACAAAAAAAAGATAGTTTTTTTTTCATCAATGACCCACATGACCTTTAACACGTGCACGTCCCTATTTTTGTGTGCGTAAAACTACCGAAGCTTGACTGTATCCACCTTCTAGAAAGTCTCTCCCTGATCTTGAATTGATTAAAATCAGATCATAATCATGAAATAATTATAATTTTAAGGGATTTCTACGTAAATCTAAAATTACAAGGGTTATAAGAGCATTTAAAGAATCTCAAAGGATTTCAGCTTATTTAAAAAAAATTCAAGGTATTGCAAGAAATTAGAAAAATATCAAGGGGTGGTGAAAAACGTTTGAGGATAACCAAAGGCTTCTAGGAATATGAAACAACTGATTGAGATTCAAGGGATTTCTAGAGAAATTTAAGTATTTGTGTACTCCCATGGTAGGTTATGAGTCGTCTTAGATGATTGTTTTTATTCTGTAGTTTGCCTTCCTCATTCATTAATTCTTCCAATATATTTCCGTGTTGTACTTCTTTGCTGATTATCTTATAATTGTTTTTTCCACTGATTTTACATAAGGAATTCTTTATTTTTGCAAACAAAAAATATACGGAATTTATTATAAGATAATCTTACAGGCCCATACTGATCGTCCGTTAATATTTTTGCATGAGGGCAATTGCTTTATTGTTAGAGTTTTTAATTAAAAATGTATTTATATTGAATCATATTGATTTCGAGTACTTTCAAGTTATCAAGCACTGTGTGCTTCAATCTTCAAATTACCAAAACATAAAATCAGTATCATTTGGAACAAGGTGAAATTAAAAGTGCCTTTCGATATTTAAATTAAAAAACTTTTCAATAATGTAAATCTTGTAGATAAAGTTTTTTATTGTGCAATTCGAAGTTATTATACTTTAGAAAGTTTCAATTTGAAATTGTCTAGAATGATTTCAGTGAGGATTTAGAGGAAATCATAGTTCCTGAAGGATAGAAATGGACAGAAAATGTGTTTGACAATTGACAATTGACAAAAATTATTGTCTCAACTTCAGAATTAATATAAAGAATATTTTTCTTCAATATAATATTGACAATCAAATCGTTATATTTCAACCTGAAATTTTGTTCATTAAAAATTTTTTTTCTCTAAAATCCAATGATTTTTCATGAATGTACCGATTAAAGGGTATGAATCGTCATCAAAACAAAAATGTTTGAATTTATTAACCGAATGATCATGATAATCAGAAAAGCCTTTTGATTTTTGAAATTGAAAATATTAATTCTCGACGAAAAACACCAGCGCCACATAACAAAACTATGTTGAAATTTGTGAATCTTTCATGAAATTGAATAATCTTGGTTCAACGTAACTAATTTTCTGGAAAACGTTAATCACACCTTAAACTGTAAATTAATTGTAAATCTTGTTGAAACTATAATGATTTTTGTCTGAAAGTAACCATTTTTGCGGTAAAACATTAACTTGACTTAAGCCTGAAATTTATCAAGATTGGGAATATTTGTGATGTTTTTGTTTAAAAATGATACTTTTCGGTGAACAAACTTCACAACATTAAACTTATAGGAACTTTAACTCTTTATCCAAAATTTAGCACTTTATTTTGAAATTTTTCCAGAAAATAGTAATATGCAGCCCAAGGCAGTGTTATATATTTTTTTGTGTTCTAATGCAGATTATCTTGAATTCGTTTTCTATAATGATTTGATATCATGAATTTCTTTTGATCACGAACAAATCATACGAAAGTTATTATAGCAAAATCTTATAGGCCTATACTAATTTTTCGATAATATTTCATTCTGAGTGCAATTATTTTATTGTTTAAGTATTTGAATGCAAATTTATTTAATTTTGAAAGCTCCTAATTTTAAATAATTTCGAATTATTATGTATTGCCCGCCGCAAGCCTTAAAATACAAACAAAATTAAGACGCAATTTGAAGTAGTACCATTTAGAACAATTCAAACTTGATATTATCTTTCGGTGGTTATATTTTTCAATTCAGAATTCGAAATTCTTCAAGTCCAAAAACTTTCTGATCGTATACTTTCTGTGTGAAATTCCTCTCTGAGCTAAGAGATATCAGAGTCCGTAAAAAATTGAAAAATTCTGCGAAAAACCCCAAGAAATAATAGGTTCCATTTTACAAATATTTTTATTAATGGTAACACATTGTTGATTCTCGATTGATTTGATTCTCGAAAAATCAGCATAAAATAGTTTTTAGAAAGTTATATAAAAAACAGTTGAATTAAGCGAATTAATTTGAAATTTTCCGAATAAGGAACCGCCATATGTCGTGAAAATCTTTCTTGCTCTTCTATTATATTCGATAATAGATACTGTAAAAACATAAATTTTGTATTAATATCCATATTCTAATTTGATTTAGAAATACTATTCCTAAGAAACCCTCAGGATACTTTAGGACCCATGACTTTCTCTTCAGCCTTATTAAAATCATTCTGGACAATTTCAAATTTAAATTTCAAAAGATGATTTCAACTTTAAATTTTTCAAAATAGCACTACTTTGAATTAGGTCTTAATATTTTGGTAATTTTAGTTTTTACAAACTAAACCTTAAAACAAACATCCGTCCATACCTTATCTCTAATGCTGCTCGCTCCTTTTGACTTATCTTCCTCGCTTCGCCCCCCTCGAACGCATGTCTTTACTTTCTCGCCTTGCATCGCATTTGCCAAACTCTGCCTCCGCGGCTAAGACCTAATACTTATCTGCTATTGACAATATTTACAGTTTACTCATATCTACTTTCTCTTCTATTTACAATCTTTTCCTTCCATTCCTCTTCCTTCTTCCTTCTTTTCTCCTGCATCATACCCAACGCACCCTTCACCCATGCTACTGTCTGTTTGTCCCTCCTTTCATGTATCAATAACTCCATGCTTATCCAACTCCTCTCCACCTCCACGCACTCCACCAACCAGTGCTCTACTCTTGCATCTTCTTCTCGCACAGTTTACATATCCGCTTCTCCCTAGAATGCCACTTACATCTCATCCTCGTTAGTATCTTTTGACTTCCCTTCTCGCCTTTTTCACACAAATATTGCGCTTTCTACCTTGGCATAATCCACACATAGTTCCCGTTAAATCTTGACCCTCTTATTCTCTCTGCCCCTGCTGCCTTTACTATCTTTATGCCGTTTTCTTAACCATATTATATAGCTTCCTTCCTTTCTCAGGCAGTCTTCTCACTTCATCTATTTGCAGTCCATTTGTTCTAAAATACCTATCCCTTACAACCTCCATCTTCTCACTTTCTCTCCTATTCTTCTTTTTCAACCAACACTCCCTGACTAGCTTACTCTTTCCGCTTTACATACCTCTCCTCTGTCCTATTTACCTCTTCACATTCCTTCCACCCCAACACCTCTGCTCCATACAATAGTGCACTCATCACCAAGGAGTCACACAATTTTATTCTCCTTCATTTGCACATTTGCCACAGTTGCCCCCTTCACTTCATCTTTTATTTAAACATCCACTACCCTATTTCTCCAAAACAGGAAGCTCAGTAACACAAACTCTTCCACCTCCTACACCGCTTCGGCCTTCCACTTCCACTCCAGATCCTTATGCCTCCCAACTCGATTTCTGAACACTATAACCTTGGAATTTTCCACATTTTACTCTGAGCTTTTCTGATTATTGTATCTTATCAACCTCCTAATCATCTCCTTTGAGGCCTGCTTGCTTCTTGCCAGCAACATCATGTCATCTGGATATATGAGTGACTAAATTCTCAACCCTCATACCCTAACTCCTTCCACGACTTTGGCCTTCAGCTTACTTTCCATATCCGGGATTAAAATCCCAAAAAGCGTTGCGCTAAGTGGACCCCTGCTCTTAAACCCCATCCACAGAGGCCCTGCGAAATCCTCTACCCTTCTCTTACCTTCTCTTGCGTCTCTTCACGCCTCCTACAACACCCTCCAACTACCAAAGGAAAAACGCCTTTTCGATCCACAAAAACCGCATACACTCTCGACCGCTTCTTCGCTAATCCTTTATCCACCGCGTGCTGTAGAACGTTAATATTTTTGATAGCAGTCCTATCCGCCCTTGAGCCCGCAAGCGTCTCCGGCAATATTCCTTTCCCTTGACATCTTTCCAGAGCCTCTCCGCCACCACCATCGCGTACACTTTTTACGCTGTATTCATTAGCGTGAGCCCTATAAAATTTTCCTGCCTATCCCCATCTCCTTCCTTATACAGTAGCAAAATTAACCCTCTCTCCACCCTCCTGAGAATCGCTCCCCCCTCCATACCTCCTTCACTACCTCCTTTTGGCCTCTTTCTAACCTCTTGTGTACTGAACAGTCACGGTTCGCCCTATACCTCATAAAGCCCCGCTGCCTTCGACCTTCTTACTTCCTTATCTGATTTTCTATCTCCTCGTCATTCAACTTCTCCATCTCTGCCTCTCTCGTTCTTCTACTCCCATCATCTCTCTTCCTTTCATCTGAGCCCTAAAATGATTGAATGAAAAACTCCCTTAATTCCTCACTCCCTATCTTCTCCCTTATCCCCACTATACGCTTCCTAAACATAGTTATGGTGCTCCACACGTCCCCCTCTGTCTTAACACTTGCAAACTCCTCTTCCGTATGTGTAGCCTATTTCTTATCTTTCCTCTTACACATCAGTCTTAACCCCTTCCTCATTTTTACGCATTCCTCCTTTTTCACAGTTCCCTCTTTCCACTATTTGTACTTGTTCTTCACCTTCCTTTTTATCTTTTAAAATTCCCCATTTTACCACGGCTTCACCATTTCCCTTTAATTTTTTCTCTCGTCCAGCTAACCCTCTCCTTGGTCAAAAATTCTTTCCCTTATTGCTTTTTGTCGTTCTTACCCCTCATCCACAACCCTCATAGCTGATGGTCTGATTCTACCCTTTCTTGCATATTCATGACTATGTAGTCTATCGCTGATACCCCTACCTTGCTGACATATGTGTATATATCTCCCCTGTCGTCCCCTGTTACCATACCATTCGCCACCGCCCAGCCTCTGTATTCCATCCAGTCCCTTAGAATCTTCTCCTTCTTATTCATTATCATATCCTTCGATTTCCTTTTAAAGCTTTCTTCTTTCCTATAAATGCCCCTTCCCTTTCCATACTCGCGTTGAAGTATCCAACAGTACCACTATACGTTTACCTCTTCAGGCTAGAAATTCTTCTACCCTTTCTTCAATTCTTTCCATCCCGTCTTTATTGTATATTGTCTCCAACCTACACGTTACCCCTCTTATCTTTTCTGTTCTAATTTACACGCGCTCCCTCTCTCCCACTCTTATAATTTCCCCGCTATCTCCATCGTTCCTCTTCACTCTGACCGCCTTCTGGGGTCTCCACCTATACCTCCTTGGTAACTGTGTCTCTATTTTATTTTATTCCTTTCTCGCTACCCACGTCTGCACCCTTCCCACTGCATAAAATTCCTGGATATACCTCCAGAACTCATAATCTGTTACTTTAACCTTGCTACGTACCAGTACAGCACTTTTACTACTCCTTCATCCAACTTTACCCTCACCCCCCTACTTCTTACGAAACAAACATCCCTGCACTTCCTTCAGCACCTCTATCTCCTCGTCCCACACTCACATTTTTCGTCCACTTTTACTTTCCAATAACCTACATTTGCCGCTCTCCCTTTACTCCTCTCCCACCTAGCCCTGTCGTTCAGCATTTCCTGCAAATCCCTCTCCTTCCACGTCAAATCGTGATCTATGTAAACCTCCTTATCCTTCATGCAGTTTTCATTTAGCATTCCTTTTAACTTCTCTTTCTAGCTCTCCAACTCCACAATCGCCACTTCTATCTCCTTTCTCCCCTCTTGTCAAGCTTTCCCTACCTTGCCTTTAACCCACTTCATGCTCTGTAGCAGTTCTCTCACGCCCTCTCTTTCTTCCCCGCTCTTTAGCTTCAATCCTCCAATCACAATATTATCTTCCCTGCCTGCCTTCTCTTTTCTCTCCATCCTCAAGTTCGCGGCCCTTATCCTTTCCCTATCCACCCTCTCCTCCTTTTCATTCCTACGCTCTCCCACTTTTTCTTTCAAAATATTCTCTATCTTCTGCGAAGTACTTTCCTTCTCTTCCTCCCCCTGTCAGCTACTTCCATTTCCGGCCTGCCGTCTACCTTCTTGAACCTATCTTCCATCCTTTCCTTCCATACTCTAATCTCCTCTTTCATCTGGTTTATTTTTGCTTCTTTTTCCTTCCTTACCGGCACCACGTCCCTCACTAATCCTTCTGCTTAAGCCCTCAGCTCTTCCATCTTCTTTTCCTATCTTTCATCCCTGATTCTACAGTCCTCTATCATGCCCCCATATGGTCTTTAGTTCCTCTTACGTCCTACATCAGTCCCCTGATCACTCCAAACAACATCCTAAAAGCCTCCTTGTGCAACTGCCTATCCATTCGGGGTGGTTGGGGGGGGGGGATGTAAGCATGTCAATTTTTATAAGGCCAGCAGGCCAAAAAATGAACCCTCATCTATATATCTGTCTAGTAATTCTTCTTACATTTTATTAGCTTTTGAGGTAATCCTGAACCGATTATTTTTTCTTTCAGATATGGCACGTTAACCATTTCTGTTTAACATAGAAAAACTGTTGAAGTGCGATAGGTTAGGATGCGGAGGTGTGTTCTGGTTATATGTTCAAGAATTTCAAAGTGAGAATCGTCAAAATCTGTTCAAGCGTTCACGAGAAAAATTTTGATCATATTGTAACAGTCAAATTTTTTTTTAATTGTAATATTTCCGAAACTTTTTTTCAAATTACAATTTTTCAAGAAATTGAAAATTGCAATCAAAGAACCTATGAAAAACATTTTTATTTGTGGCAGATTCAGCTATTTTTAATTATTTAGTGTTTCATAGAATAATATTCCCTGTTATTTTATCTTTCTAAAAAAGGGTGTTGGATACTCATTTGGTTCGCGAGTTATGAATATTTAAGTAGCAGCAGAATCCATGAGTTGAGTGGTGACTGCAGCATGCGAATTTTTTTTTTTTTTAAAGATAAAAGAACAAGGAATATTATTCTACAAAAAAATGTTAAATCCAAAATAGCAAAATCCGTCAAAAATTGAATAAAAATTCTTTTGTGCTTTTTTTGTCACAATTGTGAACTGTTATTTCATTCATAATTTTATATAAAACAGCATCCTGTTTTACAAAATGCATATAGGTTTCGTTATAATCCAAAAAAAAGTTTCGGAAACAACAATTTTACTGAACTTGAACCTCAAAATTCAAAATAGTGTAGCTTCTAGAATTTTTTAAACCTTCTTAAAATCCCTTGGCCAAGGAATTAAATTTCTATTGTTAATAACTCATGAAGAAAATTTTTGATTATTAAATTAATGCAGATTTCGACTATTCTATATTAATACTACAATACTATACAAGTTTGTTTTTTTTGGCTCCGCACACTTTGTTTTAGTCTGCCAGTGTTATAGTTATTGAAGGATGGATGACAAGCGATGAAAAATTATTTCAGTTTGAGTGCTCGTATAAATGTAGGTAACTGAGGAAAAAATAGTCCCAAAGTTAGATGCCTAAAAATCCATAATTTAAATCTTTTTGGATTAGCCTAAGGCTGAATTTAAAGTATGAAGTGAAACTAATGTAAAATATCCATCATTCCAGTGAACAAAAAAATCAAGGATGTCCTAGAGACGTCTTCGGAACATACCTGAGAGGTCTTTCGGGACATATATTGAACATCCTGGGGATACTTTTAAGACGATAATTTTGTCAGTCTTAGAGACGTTGGGACAATTGGACTGATATTGGACGTCCTAGAAATGTCCCATAGACGTTCTTGGGATGTTCATTGTCTGGATTAATTTTCGCTGGTACTGATTACACTGGTTTACAAAAAAAAAAGGCGAGGACTATTTGACAAGACCACTTTTTCCTCATGTGTTTCGACGCGCTGAATACGAATCCGAGGTCCATTAACCTCCAACGCTCCAAGTTCAAGGTCATTTCAAGGTCAAACACAGGAAAAGCCGTTCCACAAACTTCAAAAACCTTTCACATATGTTTTAGGGGTCGCTGAATCGAAATCCGAGGTCCATTTACCTCCAACGCTTCAGGTTCAAGGTCATTTCAAGGTCAAACACAG
>JAABKJ010004896.1:0-23733 GCA_011634705.1 Andricus grossulariae
AGATTGATCAGCAGCCTGGGTCGGAGCAGTGTTGCGGAATGAACGTGTTATTTAAATAAGTAACACGAGAATTTTAGATCAATTTAAAACATCTATACCTTAAACCTATATACCTATCTACCCTATACCTATATACCCATCTACACATCATTTCTTTCCAACCGAGCAATTCACGCCTACCCCGAAAGGGAAACGGCTTAATGATATAATAATAATAATATAAAAATACAATTAAATAAGTGCTTATAATGAGCCTTAAATATTTGCAAATTTTCATGTATTACCGATTATTTATTTAAAATTGATCAAATTACGAGTAACTTGTTATAATTGACTATTTACGTTTCACTTTTCAATTTACAAGTACAAAGTTTTTCTACGCACGTGTCTGTGAATTCACACACAGTATGTTTTTTTTTTGCAGCGGCGTTTGTTTTTTTACGGAAGAGTATATAATTTTTATATGTAAAATCCGGCTTTCCCTGAAACGTACATGATTTTATAAATTGTGACCTCAATTTTAATGAACGTGGTAAATACTTTTTTTCCTCGAACCTGACTTAAGAAATAGAAACACAATCTCTAATAACAATAATCTCTTAAGATTGTTTCCGAGGGACAGGCTTGACGCAATATTTGCTCGAATGAGGAAACAGAATACCTGTTAGTTGCACTGCTAACTACAGTTTTTCCTCTAATTTGAAAAGATGAAGATCGTTGGTACTCTGATCCTATTCTTAGCGGCTATTCTTAATTTTATTGGTAAATATAATAATATAATACATTTATGATTATTTTTAAATCATTCTTAAGCTCTTTGCAAATAACAAATTATCTTGATTAATCCGCATTTGTCGATACTGAGAACAAATTTGGTCAAAATTGATTCTGGGGAGTCGAAAATGTATGTGTTCTAACTCCCAACTGTGCACGATGAAATTTAGAAGTATCCATATGTTAGGACAGAGTGGAGTATGGTGGCCTACTTTGACGCAAATTCCTTATAAATTATGATCGTCATATTGCTGCCATTTATTTAAAAAATATGAAAATTGTGGAATGAAAATTACACAATATGATAATTCTGGAGAGCATTATTCCTCACAAAGTTTGGTTGGATTTATGTACGAAGTACCAGTACATTTCCGCTAGGGACTTCTATCGCCCACAAGCAGCGAAGCACATAGGTAGGAAGAGCAAGTATTTGGTTAAAAATTAATCTTTTTTGGTTGAGCATTCAAAAATTTCGTTAAAAGTTCGTCCTTTTTATGAGTTTAACTGTTTTAGATTTCAAATTCAAATTTTGGCTTTGAAAATTTAACTTTTCGGTTGAAGATTAACTTTTTTGTTGAAATTTTGATTTGTCGTATCTGAAGTCTTTAAAAGTATTTTTTAAATCTTTTTTAATTAAAATGTTTAAAAAGTTTGCAGGAGGAAGGGTTTTCCTAACCGAAAAAAATTGTAATACTTTGTATTTTATCAGAAAATTCAAAAAATGCATTTGTTTGCCACTTATTTATACCAGAGAACACAAGACTAGCATATACAGTTTAATGCCAAGGATTATCGAAATCCGTACGCCATTGTCATTAAGATTAAAATTGAAACCTCAAAAATTACTCAAACTAAGTGTTGTGTTTCAGAGGAGCAAACATAGACTATCACATTCATTAGAGATCAAGCTAGTTTTTACTGAGTTTTAATATATTTATTAATGAAAATTGAATCAGTAACTCTTCTTTTATGAGTATTGCTTTCCAGAGCTAAAATTTTTATATTGCCAAGTTCAAAATCAAAATAATGATTTAGTTCCTATGCATGTTGTTGTAAACCAGTATTTGGATTTCCTAGTTCACAATCTCTTTAATGCTCATATATACGAGTTTTTAATCTCCTGACAGTTTCACTGGTATAAATTTTGTTGCAAAATTTACAATTTATCAGATATAAAACTCCAAAGAAATTTTCTTTGTTATCTTTATCTTTATTTTAAAGAAAAGAAAATTGTTTATTGTGTTGTTGTTTGTGAAATACACATTAATGTTGTATTTTTTTAAAGAAGATCTGAAACGTTCTGAGAGATTTTCAATGTATGGTATAGAAACTTTAAGGTCCGTTTTTTTATAAGTTTCGTTCCATTTTTTATTTTTTGAGGAACTATTATATATTTCAAATATTCTTTCTTTGATTATGTTATTTACTAATTGAAGTGGGTAATTATTTTGTACTAAGGTTTTTTTTAAATTATTTAAATTTTCTTTTCGCAATTTAATATCGCTTAATTTGACATGTCGGTCAACCAGCCATTTAATTAAACCTACTTTTTGAGCAAGTAAATGATGATAATTGTAATTTAAATAACGTCCTGACCAGGAAATTTTTGTATGCCAATTTGTGATTAAATTTCCTTTTCTAGTTTTTATGATTAGTAAATAAAGGTATGTTATTGAATTATGTGTTTAGTTTTCAATAGTAAATTTAATTGAATCTTCTAAATTGTTAAAAGTATTTTTGAACTCATCTATTTGATCCGAAGGAATAAAGCTGATCCTCCATTACTAAATTTGCTACAATAGGAGACAATGGAGAGCCCATTGGACATCCTGAAATTTGTTTGTAAAATTTATTGTTGAAAGAAAATACTGTATTATTTAACACGGTTAAATGCTATCATACATTGATACTACATCAAGTGAAACTATTGAATATGAATCAGCAAATTTAATACTTTTGAGTTTTTTTTTAAGTCCCAAGAATTCTTTACAAATACTTGAGTTTTTCCAGAAACTGTTTTTAAACAATTTGAAATATATTTAGCTAAATTATAGATAGGAGAACCTACTGCAGAAACAATTAGCCGCCATTTTAAATCAGGTTTGTGAACTTCTGTGAGAGCATATATGCTTTAGAGGCCACACTATTATGTGATTTTAATCTATATGACATGCTATCATTTATAAGTCTTTTTTCCCCATCTGATAGCAATATCATTGCATTTTTGTTCAAGAGTTCGAACCAAAATAGTTTTAATATTTTTATCTGAATCCACTGCCTTTTTACGTGGCCGTATGCACAAATTTATTTATTCCTGAAGATTAATTACGTTATTTAAAAAAATGGTCGAAGAAAATTTACAGTGAGGAAATACTCCAATTCACTGAATGTACATATATATATACATATCTAGATTCCTTAACTTAGCTTATGTGCGTGCTGGCTCTGTCCATCCGGTACGTATCGCACAAGATAGCTTTCGACTGTCGGCATCCCTTGATTTGTTCCCAATATTCCCGTTGCTTCTTTCGACTCCAGCTTTTGATGGCCATCCCGATGCAGCAAGACGCTATTCCAGGTTCTGGTTCCAGTCCTATGTATTCACTTGCCTTTTGACAACTGGTCCGCCTTTTCGTTGCCCTTGATCCCTGAGTGACCAGGAATCTGAATGATAGACACGTTGTTCTTTTCTGCAAGCTAGTTTAATGCATTTTCGCACTTCCAAACCAGCTGTGTTGTTACGTCTGGTTTCCCAACTGCACTTAATGTCGCTTTGCTGACCGAGCAGATTGGAATCTGCCTACCAGCGGCGTTTTTTTCTAATAATATCTCAGCACAGCGAAGGTCGGCCAGGATATCCGCCTCAAAAACAGTGGCATGACGCCCAGGTGGGATCTCTATTCCCCTCTTTACCGCGCTGTCATGTTTCTGCTCCTGACCCTCCCACTTCTTTGGAGCCATATGGGTACCAGATTTCCCCGTGAATGAGCGGGTTACCATTTGCTTTCCACATATCCCTGCTCAGGATGCAGAAGCGGGAAGCCCTGGTAAAGTTGAAGAGTTTTATGATTTTATCTTGCCTTATTTCTAGAATTGGCAATGTGCTGACGTCACTTGGTAGCCCAGTGTGTCTATTACTCAAAATCCATCTATTTGCTCTTTCCAAGCATCCCATCGCATGAGTCGACCTGGCAGTTATCGCAACATGTAGGGCTTTTTAACATAACATGAATCCTATCGCCACTGTAGGCGTAGTTCTCATTACTCCCCTAACACACGTAAACGCTAGCGTTTGCGATCGTCGCAGTCTGTCCTGCATCGTTTTAAGATTCACGCGTCAAAGCACGCGTTAAACCAAAGGCTCTTCTGCACACACAAAATGCTATGACAAACTTCCTGAATTTGGTTTCAAGATGCTTCGCCTAGTTCAGTTTGCTCTCTAGGATTGACCCCACATATTCAACTGAGTCTGAGGTCACCAGCCTCCCACCACAAACTACAGGGGCGTACACTTTCGATACCATGTAATTTATCGTAAAAATGGTCAGACTGGTCTTTTCCGGATTTACCAAGAGCTCAGAGCTGTCGCACCAGATCTCTACGATGCGCGGCGCCGACCTTGTAAGATCCATCAACTCTTCCAGATGAGCTTCCCTGACTAGGTTACAAAGTCATTCGCGTATCCGTTGGGATATAATACCATCCTTTATTTAGCCTACAAAGGAGATGGTCGACTACAAAGGACCACAGAAAGGGTGACAGGACCACCCACTTGTGGGCATCCTCTCGACAGATGACGTCTGGAGAGATATTGCTGAAAGCACCTTCTATATCCAAGGAGGTGCCAAGAGCATAGCCTCTCTGTTGCAGCTGCTGCTCCAATTTTGCCACGACAGCATAGAGCGCAGTTTTGACCGAGCAGCCTGCCTGCGAGGCGTGCTGGATTTGTAATCATCGAGCTCAAAAACCCCCTTATACCAATTTTGAAAAGAATGAAAAGTTTATTTAGCATACTCGTCCGCCATATTAGATCCAACATTTTGTTTTCGGAATTTTTGAGATCGGGTACGTAATCAGTGACCCCAAAAGCCCATGAGTGAAAGAATTAGGCCCATTTTATGAACATTTTATACTTCTGGCCAGCTTTTCGCGATTTGGCCCCACATTGCGATTGCACGTGTTTTAGGGTAAAACGTTCCCTTAATAGTTTCCTCAGTGGGGAGACGACGAAATCCAAGCCGTTTTTGTGAGAGCACTGAATAGGCGCCATTCGCCCCTAGTAATTTAAAAGGGCAGAAGAACACGATAGCATATTCCATCGGCGGATTCGGGAACCAGTACGGTCGCTCTTCAGTACCTTTAGAGATACTCCGTCATCTTGATCTCCAGGTTCAGTCCCTCCTTGAGCCTAACCGCTGGAGTTCTCTCCTCTTGCCAGTCTCGTGACCAGATGTGTGCGGCCTCCACTACGATGGCCCCTGACCTGATGAAATATCGTTGAATCTGGGACGCGCCCCTCGCGGATTACCTAGGCAATCTTTTTAGGGATTCCCTCGCTCAGCGTGTCCGACTCCGCGGGAGAGAGAGAGGCTTCAGGACAACTTAAAGCAACGACAACTCTCAACAGGGCGTTGTTAGCAATCTGCCTGAAGAATAAGCCTGAGCTCTTTCACCGTGGCAACAAGATTGTTGTCGTCGGTCTCAGAAAACTGTCCCGCTCCAGGTGGGCTGTCCCCTGAGCAGCCCTCCACCTTTGTTGTTGGATTAAACGAGGGTCCCGGATGGGAGCCCTCATTGGTTTTGTTTGTTTCTTGTGAGTCGCTTATTTTGTTCTCACAAGAAGATAGGAAAATAGGGAAAACCCCTTGCAGATCGTGGATTTCGAGCATGAGGAGTCGCGCCGTCAGTTCCCCAGAACAGCTTCACCTGGATACAAATTTAAAATTTTCAAATTTATTAATTTCAAACAAAAATAATTTGAAATATTGTAATTCATGTAAGACACTCATTTACAAGAAATTAATAACTTTAATATTTAAAGGCTAACTTATAAAAATAATTCACATTTGGCAGACCGCGGATAAGAGTACTGAAATTTTTTCGGTATCAATAGCGGTACATATAGACATTACCGCATTTTGGAAAAGTATATAATTAAATGAATGCAACTAAACATTCGCCAGGTATTTTTCAATAATTAATATTTCATGTGCATCTTTACAACCCTGAAATCAAATCTTTCGAAATCTATAACTGACACATTAGTTGAACAGCCTGTGGGTTATAATTACCACGTGAACACGTGTTGCTTTGGGAATTTGAGGATAATTTTCGGTCCTTCTTCACTCCTTGAGTAGAGTGCTTATAATATTTTGTTATAACTAATTAATAAATCTCCATATTCTCATAATTCCGTTCGCATTTATTGCCGACCGGAGTTTTATAAATTTTTGTACATTGCTGAACAGAATGACATATCCGACAAATGGTTGAGGAAATGAGATCATATTTATGAAACGTATATAAATGTGCCAATACCTAATTATTTAATTAATTATAACCTTCATCATACTATCAAACATGTTTATTGGCAAATATTTGTCAACAGTGTTGAGTTAAGAACTTGTTCTATCTGTAAATAGCATTTGCATTATTTTTTAACGTATTTCTGAATTATAAAAATATTTTAAATTTCAATCGGCGCTCCTGAAAAAATGGTTGAAATTGACTTGAAGCTGCACATGGGGCAAAAAAACCTGGAGTGGTATACGGATTGAACCAAAACTGTAGAACTCTGCAGTAGATCCGTCGATATGTGATTCTCTCAAAAGAAATCAGTTTCATACACACTTATTAATATTTAAGCCTCGTGCCAAAAAAATCGTACGCCCTCGCGCACGCAAGATTTCTAATGTAGATGGAAACCCATACTTTTTTCGACTAACTAGTTTTCTTTGTTTGATCATTCATTTTTGCCAACAGCATGTAAGATAATTTAAAAATTTATACTAGGGTAAGTTTTGTATAATTAATATCATATTTAAGGATGATCTAGGTCTACAGTGAAGCTGAATATTACTCAACCTTTAACTTGATTTATAAAATCAACGGAAAAGTCCGTTGATGGCATTATATTGAGCGGCTTTAAAAATGATAAAAATTAGTCTATTTCTTGTCGCAGAATTAAGTGCACAGTCCGGTGGTTTTGGCTACAGTTCCAGGATGCCTCTTGATGCAGAATATTCTCTTAGTACACCACAAAATGGTAAGATAAAGAAAAGTTTCATTTTAATTAATTAAAGAAATATACAGCCTTTATACAAGATATCCCATTTTAAAGTCATTAAAAACTATTGAGGCGTCGTCCGTCCATCGTATTGACTCCATCTAGATTAGCTCCCCCAACTCTAGGGTAGTTGTCATTGTTATTCAACCCATTGTCGGAAGGCTTGCGCGTTTGATTGTTTTGGACCGTATTTATAATTTGGTTTGGTGCATTCACGGGTAAGACTATATATACTGCAAGATTGTCAAGTATTTCAGAGAGATGTGTTGAGACACCACTCTCTGGTTTGGGTCTGCACTTCGTGGTACCATGCAGCCTTCAAAACTGTTGCTTACTGGTCAACGGCTTCCCGTCTCGGCTCATAAAGACTTTCTGCTGAATATGGCAACTTCTGAGAGATGGTTGCGATTTCAGGACAAGGAGGAACATTGACATGCAGGTTCCTACGCACTTTGAGTTTCCCGAGGATGCTTCTGCGGCAAACCTGAATATCGAAAGCATTAAGTTACTCATGTACTTAAATCGATGATCTCAAGTTCTGTGCTAGAAATGCAGAGGAACAAAGATAACTTACGTGATTATCAAAAAGTACTCTAGAGAGATTGGAATTAAGTTTGGGATCGAAAAATGCGCCAAGATTCATTCGAAGCGAGAACGACTTCCTGGCTGTAGTTTACCACTCTGCAGTAGACCCGCCGACATACAATGTCTCAATAGATCTAAGTTTCATATACATTTATTAATACTTGAGCATCCTGCGAACTAAAAAAGCGTTGCCTTCGCCCGCGCAAGATTTCTAATGTAGATGAAAAATCATACTTTTTCATACTACCTAGTTTTCTTTGTTTAATTTATAAAATCGTTAGAAGAGCCCGTTCCTGGTATTAAAGTCGACGGCTTTATAATTATAAAAATAAATCTATTTCTTGTTGCAGAAATAAGTACACAGTCCGACGGTCCCGGTTCCAGTTCAAAGCAACCTATTAAGAAGGCCCGGAAATCCGATACACCACAATCTGGTAAGACTCATTCAGAAACCCATACCAAAAATAAGTGAAAATAATCAGATAATGTACATATTGCTACAGTGATCTATGCAAATGAAACCGGCTCCCAGTAGAACCGCGGTGAATCACACCTATGGCCACGTCTTAAGACCGTGAGAAAGGTGGCCACTATATATATGTGTGTGTATGCGACGTGACGGGTTTTGATGATATGGATAGTTTTTGAATCACTCTTTCATATTAATAAATAGTCAAAATTTTATCTGCAAAATTCGAATTGATTCTAAGCTGCAAAGTGAGGCTTGAATTGCTTATTTCGACGAGTGCGGACGACCCGAGAAATCCAGTCAGTCCAGACGGTCTGACTTCGACCGTCTCTTCAATCACTTCTACTGAAAAATTCTCCTGCTATCCCTAAGGTCCCTTTCCTGGCGACACACACGCACACACACACACACACACAGACACACGTGGGACGCGCAGAGCACGCGACAATGAGTCGGCAAACAGTACTGATCACCTTAGACTTCGAGGTGCTAAAAGTATTCTAGATGGAAACACGATCACGAACCGGCGAAACTCTTATTTTGAGTGGATGAATTAACGCAAGGATGACTTGCTAGATTGCTACGATGTCAGCATTATCCCTGTTCACGAAGGCTATATGGCGAGTATGCACAATCTGTGGTGCCAGCAACACCCACAGCTTCAGCCGCAGACGAAGAGGGTGAACTAACATTAACCCTCCTGCGTATGCGTTATAAGCAACCTTAGCTAAATTTGACAAGATATCTCGTCATTGTGCGCAGGAGGGTTAACAGCGACCGCGAGAAGCAGGCATCTCCTAAGAAAGGATCGCGATTTCAGGACAAGAAGGAACATTAACATCCAGGTTTCTCCTAAGCCCCAAGACCTGGTTGAAATGGATGTCTCCCTTCGTGAGGATATCTCGGAAGTGTCCGACCTCTGGACCATCAGTTGCTCAGTTTATGGTGCTGCGAGAGCTTTGGCTGATTTAAATCGTAGGTTAGAACCGAGAATGGATCAAAAGACAGATGGCAATCAAGAAGCATATTGTTGACAAAATGTGGGTGTTGCCTGACGTAAGAAGGAGAATACAGAGGAGGGAAAGATAAGTCAGGAAGAATCAATAGTTTCTCGCTGTCCTATCACGCCTATTTGGCGACCTCCCTGTTTCTGTCAAAAATTCACCCAAGTTCATCGAGGTAGATACATTCTGGAGAGAGGTATAAAAGATTCCGAAAACACTGGAGTTGGGAGAACATGCTAATAATATCATCAGTTTCAAGGAGTTTTACGACAACCTCATAACATCTGAGAAGGAATGTCCATCTATCACTGCCGAAGAGGAGACAATAGCTCTTAGAGGCACGGAGGACTTCTCCGCTGCAGGATCAGATGGTATCAAAAACGTTTGATGGAAGAAATTGACTTTTACACACCAAACTCTGGCCTACATATTCACCTCATGTGTAAAGTCAGAGACGCCCATTTCACAGTGGCTGGTGTTAGTACACACTATAGAGAGATGTAGGAACAACGAGGCTCAAGCCTAGAAAGACATATTTGATCTTCAAATCTGCTGGCATTAAACAAAGTATTTGCGACTAACATACTTGCCGTATCGGTTCTATTTTAGTCGTTTCTGTTGGTTCAGTGCACGAAGAACGAGCTTACGGCCCTTGATATCGCCATGCGTAAGATCATGCGCATGCATTAGAGCTTGCATATCAATTCCTCCGTTCTGCGATTAGACATCTCACGCCATTAAGGCGTACGCGAACTTCTGAATTTCCAATGTTTTCATAACCGATTTATTCTTAGTACAGCTTACATAGTTGCAAATGCCAGAGATCCTCTTCTAGAAATGGTCAGGAGACACGAGATAATTGCCAAGGAGCGTTCCTTTACAAAGCCGCGGAGCAGGCGGCTGAGAACTTTGGCCTAAATTTTAACATCAGAAGTGAGGAAATTGCATTACTGCATATAGATGACTTACTTCTAAAAGCCGAAGTAAAGAAAGCAACTGTTAAAAAATTCCACCAACAGCTACTCGACAAGCAAATTTACTGAAACTTTCACAGAAATGTAAGATCAGTACTAGTTGAAGGAGCAAACTTTTGCTTTCCTCAGATCATCAAAACCTAATTCAGGTGCAGAGAGTTTAATTTTCGAATGCGTGGACGGTCCGTACGGTGGCGGCTTCTAGTTTGAGCGGGATAAGGTTCCCGTATTTGAATTGGTAGTTTCAGACCCGAAAGAATTTCGTCCTATCTCCAGATACGATGAGATGTTCCCCGGTAGATAGGACTCCAACGGGAAATATGAAAAGATAAGGTTTAAAGAAATAATTAAAAGTGTTAACAATAATTGCCATGGGTGTTTCTTGGTGGTGTTTCAAATGTTCCCGATTTACTCGAGCAAAATTTCAAGTGACGTGGTAATATTTACCATGTTACAGTACAGTATTGCAAATAACAAGTGACCGTCCCTGATTAATGAGGAATTTAATTAAATGTTTTTGGTTATCTAAATTATTCTGGAAGCATGGAATTCTTTGCAACTATTTTCAAATTCATCAACTTTGGTGGACGGTGAACTACTACTGAATTAGAATTCTTTGAAATCCATTAAAATCTTTTGAATTCTTATAAAATCTTTAGAATTCACTTTGAATTGTTGTAAATTCTTTCAAGTCTTACTTACTTCTAGTGCACTCTCTTAAACTGAACCAGAAAAATTGTCGCTGGTTGAATTATTATTTTGAATTATCAGTAGTGAACCAGTGATTTTTCCACTTTGTATAGGTAAACCAGTAAGAGAATCGTTCCCGTTCAAATCGTTTCATTTATCGAGTGAACAATAACTTTATTATGTACTAGTGTTTGTATTATAAACATTTGGGGTTGAGCTGTAATAATTTGGGGACATAATTTCTTTAATTTAAAAGTGGGGAGACCCCTGGCCACTTGGGTTTGACTTTAAACGACGCGACACGTGGACATAACGATCGGCGTTCCCACAATTAGGCGCAGCGTATTATATCCTATGTTTTATATTGCAGCCCGGCCCTAATTTATTGTTGTGAGAGTAAAGTGCGCTTTTTGAAAGATAATTTTGCAAATGTTAGGAAAATATTGATGAATGATAAGTGTCTTACCTAACCAGATGACTAAAGACGATGCGTACGATCAGCTGACTACTGGTACTGAGAAATCAGTGACGATCGCTGATTAAAGCAGTGACGGAACTCCACTGAGTGAACGAGGGAAATATCACTGATTGTCAGTGACGCACTTCTGGCTGTTTGATCCAGTGAGACTTTAATGGAAATCAGTGAGCTTTCACTTATATATTTTAAGATAGCAGGACTCACTAGAACGGAACCGTTGACTGCCTTGGCTGCTCGTTGCAGCCAAGAAAGAAGGACAAACAGCCCCCAATAAATTTTCGTAGAACTTGTCCGTCGACTGGTCTCTAGTCCTTCGTGGTGAATTAAATTTTGAAAGGAAATGTACTGTAAATTCTAGTAGAAGATATTGAGAGCCTCCGGTGTGAACAATCAGCCGTAGCGAGTCGTAACCGTAACCCTTTGCGGGATTCCTGCAAACCAATTAAAGAAATGACATAACAACTTTTTATCAGCTAAGCTCTTGTCGTAGCAGTAAATACCTGTTGAAAGTGGAGAGCCTTGTTCTAGTGTGAAACTATAAAATGAACATAGCTACATTCTTATTTTCGGGTGTCTCATTCTCGTTGCTGCTCAAAACAACACCGAATCATCGTACTTTTGAAGATCAATGAAATGATTTCCAAAATGTTTCACTCTGAAGCTTGCAAGCACATCACAGTTGCAGAGGATGTGATGTGCTGACTCCTCACGAAAGTAACACTTTCGAAATCGTGGGTCGCTATCGATCTTGATGTTAGTCAGGTGATAAACTTTTTAGATTGTATCATACCTTTAGCCTTCTTTGAACACCTCGCGCGTTATTTGCCTAGTGCAATTGTTATCTCTGCACTAGGTTTAATCCCATGTACTCCAGCTCCAGAGTCAAGGAAAGCGGCATTTTTATGGCTCGCCCTGAGAGAAAGTTTGTCTTCCTCTGCTGCAGTCCAGACAAAACACCGTTTGTAGGCTCTCCAGCTGTTTCCTGGAACTAACCAAACTGGATCATAAGCATAAGTGTGAATTGGTCTATTGATTACCGTAAGTGACCAGTGAATTACATTGGGTTTACGTCCCCAGAGTTTTTCCAATTGCGCCTCTGCAAGCCCAAAAGATGCTATGGCCTTATTTATTACCGCATCAACATGTAGTCTCCAGGTTATTTTAAGGTCAATGATGACTCAAGTACTTAGCTGATGAAATTTATTCATGCACATACATATGTTAGGGAATAGTGGCGTATTTGGAATGAAATGTCTTATAAATTCTGATTGAAATGTGATTTCAATTTGTGTTTTTTAAATTAATTCATAGGTGCTGCATTGCGACTGATGTGTCCCATACACAGGGGTATGGCGGAAGTAGTATTACTGCTATTCATTCAAACAATATGAAAATTATGGAATACAAACTAGACAATATAGTAATTCTGGAATGTGTTTTGTCAGGAGCAGGCTCTCTAAGCATTTACTTGTTCAAAAATGTTCTTAGTTTTGGGTACGAAGTAGAAGTATACGTCCGCTGGGTGCGCCACATTTTCCTTCAATGCAGACAAATCAGTCGCTAACGATGAAACGCACAAAAACGGCTGAGGAGTGTGTGTCGCATTACTGATGAGAGCCTGTATGTGCACAAGGAAAATGTAACGCAATCAATGGACTGGTACTGATACCTCTAACCCAAATCCAATAGGACTTTGTAAGAAGAAAATGCATGGAGACTCGGAGGGCCTGGTGCAGAGTTCCACGAGTTCAACAGAAAACGCGTCTTTATGTGATTCATCGTCAGCCTGAACAAGATCTCTTCTAGGCGAAGCTGATTTTTCGAAAAATCTAACCAATTTTTTCCATTAAAGTATAAACTTTGCAAAAGTTAAATTTTTTTATTTTCCGATACATTAATAATGAATACATTGTTCAATTTGAGTGAAATTAATGTATAATCTATAAATGCAGATTCGCAAAATACTAATTGATATTTTATAATGAATTAATAACTTGCTATTCTCTGCACTCCTTCAAAATAAAAAATAAATGTTTAATAATAAATAATAGTAACGTTATTTTTGATTTTTGAACAAAAAAGAAAAAAAATCTTCAAATCCTCAAAAAAAGTTCAGAAAAAGCTTCAAAACAACATATCCGTTAAAAATGTAAGCATGTTGCTATCTTTATTTGAAAAATGCGTGTCTCCTTATTTTCCACGTACAAAAACATATTTCACGGTCAAGCTAATCCTGAATATGTCACCTGTCGGCCAGCTTGATTTGAAATGGATTCGGTCTATACCGGAAATTCACCAGACAATAATATATTGTAACATCCTATAGCCTTATTGGGTGTAAGGATTTGTTTTTCATCCCTTATTTAGCGAAATCGAAAAATTTACCGAATCGTTAAACATTTTTTTTTAACAACTCAGTACATATCGGATAGCAAACGGACAATTGCGGATAGACCGTTTTCTGATTTATTTGTTTTGTCTGCCTCCAAATATTGCGACGCATGTGTGTATAGCAGTGCATTACTTTTTGTATGAAATAATTTTTTATTCAAACAATATTGCCAGAAGGGTTCATGATGTCTCAACATACAGACATGTCTTTTAAAACAAATTAATCCTTTATTCCTTCTTGCAGAATCAAGTTTACAGAACGTGCTTAACCTTTATGGCGAATGGCCTCGATTTCCCGGCACTGACCTAAGCCTTGGCGCTACTTCTTCTTCTTCTCCCTCTCATCGCATATTTCTCGATCCTGCTTTTATTATACTTGGACGTAGCCTTAAAAAACTTGGATTTCTTCGGCTTACTTCCAGAACTCCTTCGAGCGCACAATTCGGATATCGAAAATATACTTTTCATCCAGAAACGAAAGTTAAGCTGTCTATAGGATACAAAAAATTTGCGCCCATACCAGACAGAGAACAAATAGTACTAGTAAATGCTCAAGGTGAAGCTGTTGCAATATTGATGCCTATAGGTTTCCATGTTGCAATACATGAGGCAAAAAAGATCCCCAATCGTGCGAAAGTAAACATAGTAACCCACATTGCTGAAATCATGGATGAACCAGAATGGAAGGAAGTTTTAGTAGGCCCCACTCGCAGAATAGATTCATTGTTTCAAGAAAAAGAGGATAACTACGATTCTCTACAGCACAGCTTCTAAAAGAAAGGTCAAACTTTTATTCTATTGCGCATGATCCAAACTAATAATTATGCATTGCACGGTGCAATTGAACTGATTCTTAACTAAAGCTTTTTTCAAACGGGATTTTATTTTTCATTACAGTTCTTTAGCATCCTGCGAACAATTTAAAAGCAAATTTGGAGTAAACGATTCTGTTCTTTTTGACAAATAATCAAATTATCAGTTTAATTAATTTTTAGCGAAAAAATTTGGAATATGTATCATAACAACCATATTCTTAAATTACTTTTTAAATGGATGATTACCTTTCTAAAAATTATACAGGATTAGGCTTCTACAGTGAATGGGACATGGAGGCTGTTCATTTCCATTTTAAGTGTTTGGCTGAATTACAAAGTTGATTAAAATTGCCCTGAATATTCACGACAGTTATTATGAGCTGTATGCAAATTGAACGGTCTTCCTGCCTAAGTGTGTGTAGAATACCTTTTTATGTGTCATAGTTAAAGCATGTCGCTTATCAATGTTTAAAGTACTATTAAATCAAAAATTTCTTATTTCAAAACAATTTGAAAGACGTATTGAACTTAATAAAGTGCACCAAAAAAACATTCGAAAATACGTTTATAATGACATCGTTTGAAAACTTTTATGTTCAAATTATTAAAACACATGCATTGATTTCTTTAAAAAGAGTTCGATTATTTTTAATTTGGTCTTAAATTGTTGGTAAGATGCCGAATAGCTGTAATCAATAAATGAAACACATTTGCCAAAAACAATCAATTAAATTAACAATACTGCAAAAAATACAGTAAATTACCTATCGACGTATGCAAAATCAGATTTAGCGAAAATATATTCATTATTATAATGTAATATCTGGTTTTGAAAATAACCTGTTATAAAAAATAAAAACCTTTTTTTTCATTGAAGCTTCTGTTGTCTTTTCTTTTCTCGTTTATAGAACGAAGAAATGAATAATAAGATCTCTATTGATTTTATTTAATCATATAGGCACGATAACTTCTGAAAGGCCATACAGATTGGATTGAACTTTGGCATACTTTTTTAAGGCCTTATAAAAAGGACGAATTCGTTAACAGCGATTTTTGACCAACAGCTCTGATAAATCTGTTTCATATTCACGGTACGAATCTACTTTGCTAGAAATAATTATTTATTTGGAACGCTTTCTCGTTTTTGAACGAAATCTAGGACTTCAAAACAGGAATGATAATCACTTTCGAAGATCCAGATAAGTACACAAATATTCTACAAACAAAGTGGAATGTCATTCAATATAGATTATTTAAGTATAATAAATTTAGGAAATTACACATTGAAAGATAGATAATTAATATGCATTAAGAACAGGGTTACGTTCCTCTATTTACTTTGATTTTACTTTACTTGATTTTATTCTGTTTATTTTATCAAATCTGGTCTGCTCAGAAGACTCTTCAGGGACTTGAAACTCCACATATTGATCTCGACCTGGAAATTAAGGAAAACGTTAATGAAGAGTTTTAAGAAAATTAAATATTATGAGTTCTTAACTTTGTAACATTTCGCTATTGTATTTACATCAATTATTTTTACCAGAATATGAAGTACACCCCATTTACTATTTCAATATTTCGTTCGAGGCCACAATGTATCTAAATATATTTAGTTATTTTCGGGTATCTCAAAGGTGAAATCACCGAACTCTTTCGGTTCGAAATTAAGACAAAACATGAATTTTGAAAGAAAATGCTTTAACTCACGTTTTTTAACGAAATAGAAGATCTATCTACCATCTACCATAAAAGAAATTGAAATAAAGGAAATTAAATACCTTAGCTACATCTCGCTGGTGTGTATGCCTTCGAAAAGTATGAATCTAAGCTAAGCATGATTTTTCTTGGTTAAATTATTACATAATAAATTAAAGAAGTTTATTTTGATTCTGTGGTAAATCTCAGTCTTACATTCATCGACTACAAGCCAGAGAATCAGTGCTGCTAACCATTATTTAGAAATTTAAAATTATATAAAATCTTTCGATTTTCCATTGGACCTTTTATTGGCAAGCACTTGGCTTTAAATTATTATTTTGATTTATTTAATCAACTATAGGAAAACTATTTCTTTATTTTACATTCAATTAGCAAACTAACTCATGAAGCCATAGAGATCGCGATCACTCCGCAGAGACATAAGTGCAGCGTGTTATTTACTTTTAAGAGTTAAACTCTTTTTGAAAATATCTTATTTACATTTATCTCATGAGCCCTAGGAGAAACGCGTTTCTCCAGAGGAACGAAAGGTAAAATGCAAATTCAATATTTTCACGATTTGGGAGACAATACTAGCAAGCTACTACTTTGCTTTATCATGCCAAAAGGAAACACTCCTCACTTGTTTGAAATGATTTCTAACAAGTTGAAAAGAAGGCTTACACTCAGAATCTGTCACTTTTAAATGCACGACTGCTCTCCTCAGGAGCAGAAGACCAGATCGCCTACTCACTAGGAGCCGTGATTGGATGGGAGTCCCCACTCTATACTATATGAACTGGTTTGTGCGCATGTTCGCCGCGCGGATGGCTTACTAAGGGATACCACAGCCACAAAAAAAAAAGAAAAGTATCTTGATCTTGGGACGAGACATGTATATTCCTATGTATTTTGACGCGCTGAATCTGAATTCGCCATCAGAATTGGCCCAAAGTGTCTTGGTTTGACCCTAACCTCAAGAAACACCTTAAAATCGCTAAAATGGCCCGTTTTGCTTTGACAAAATCGAACCGGACAGACTTAAGACAGGTTAAGACACTTTGTACCTATGCCTTCTATGGCGGCATGAACGCCGTTTACCCAGGGACCAATAATAAAGGTGCATTCATTGCATTCAGAACGCATGTACGGAGATCGGTCTCCTTATTATTACTCCGTGGTCTCTGGATAAACGGCGTTTACGCCGTCACGGCAGGTACATGTGTTAAGTGTGATTAGCTCGTAAAATAGTCCAATTAGACTCAACGACCCAAAAAACGAATCAATATGTGTCTGCTTCGATTTTGTATAAGCAAATTTGAGTGATTTTAAGATCTTTATTGAGGCTAGGATCAAACTAAGGACCGTTGCGCCAATTCTGATGGCGGATTTAGATTCAGCGCGTTAAAATACATAGAAATATATATGTCTCGTGCCCAGATCAAGATACTTTTCTTTTTTTGTGTGACTCTGAACTGACTTAATATATAGCCTGTATACGAAGATTTTCGACAAAACTCAGAAAGTTGTGAAAACAGCTTTCCGGGGTTTCGCCGAAGCCTTACCTAACCAAGGAACCCGAGGAACGGCCGGCCAGACAAAATTATTAAGTACACTCTTACCGTCCAGCTAGGAAAAACAAGTATAGAATAGGCCGAAGCGCGAAAGTACCCTCGATTTTGATAATATTGTAGTCGTTCATAGTTTTGCGTAAACAGGTCGAGATCGAAACTGTGTACTAAACTGACAGCTCGTAAACACTGAGCGAAACCAACTTGGCGCACCAGTCCCCGCGCATGACACGGCATCACTACCGGACTGCCATGTCTCACCGACAAAGTGGGGAGGTGCCACAACCAGCAGCCATTTTCCATCGTCGGCACCATGAAATGGCGTCACTACCAGACGACCAAGTTTCGCCGATGAAGTGGGGAGGTGCCACAATTAGCTGCCAGTTTCCATCGTTGACACCATAACGCAACAAGATTACCAGACGGTGACGCTTCATCAACGAAATGGAAAGGTGCCACAACTAGTAACCATGCTTTGCCTTCGACATCATATCCCAGCGCCACGACTGGCGGCGAGTAACGGTACTGAATCGATCAACGAGTCAGGATGAGCCAGCCCTGCAACTACACACCATTAAGCTCCACTAGCAGTGTCGAAGGCAGTACGTAACAGAGTCGACCAAACTTGCACCACGGCATGGCTTTGCGGCCCCACGCTTCTAAGATTCAGTAAACGGCCATGTTCGAGTCAGCGCGTGACGACCAATGGGCAGCACGCAGCATAAGTACGAAGGCACCGATTGGTCGAGACCGACAGGCCAGCCATCTTTACTCCAACCGAGCAATCGACAAGCGCGACACGAAGAGTCGAGAAGGCAGGAAGCGGAGAAAAACGCGGGACCTGTCACTTAGTTTTCCTGACTTGACGGCGGTACGTCCGAAGTAACCGAAACCGGCAGCATTATTTTAAGAAATTGGAAAAGCCGATAAGATAAGAGACAAAAATGGAAAATAACAAGGCGGAGTACGCCAAATGGTTGCAAGGTGAGTGGCCTCTTCTCTAGTTTCCTCAATCGTGCAGTTTTCGTTTCTCGGCCTCCACGCGGTGTGACTTTCGGGACCGCGTGTACATAAAAGTAAAGTGTGTAGTGTCGACCGAGACTCCCGCGACATCCAAGAGTGGGGCACGCCCGACTCAAAGTCCGACGATAGTTAGTTGAGGCGGGCGTTCCTCAAGAAAACCGCGGTCTTGGCACGTATAATGCACGTCAGGTGACGTGGTGCAAGCGCGGGCCTCTCGGGCGACCATTTTGATGGTAGCGGGTCACTCTGGCGATGAGTCGGTAAGTGGCAGCCAAAAAAATTTAATATAACTGGGTTTTCCAATTAACACCTGCATTTACAAAAAGGTAGGATAAACCTACACGTTACATCTTTTTTATTCAGACTTGCAGGTTTTATATTCCGATTTTGCACTTATAAATCCTCTAAACTACGTCAGAAAACGGGTTTGGGGATTCAGTGGTTGATTTTGGAAGAGGTTCTTCTCGAGAACTGGTTTTGCCAAGCCTGCTGGATTTTCTTCAGATCGGTTGTTAAGGGTACAATTATTACAGGCGGTTATTGCTTAACATGTAGGTTCAATACTTCTGCTTCCAATTTCACAATATTCTAGTTATAATAAATGCAAATTGATACTCAGGTAATTATATACATATATTTAGTTATCTACTTTAAATTGATATTTCTAGTATGATTGGAAGTAAAAATTTGTAACCAACTTTACACATACATTCGAATTTACAAGAATGTACTTTGATCACAAAAGGTTTAATAAGAAGGTGTCGCATACAAAATTTGAAAAAATAAAAAAAAAATCGATATATTTTTGATCACCCTAATGACCACTCAAAATATGAAAAATTTTATTCATTGGAGTAATTTATCACTAAAAAACAGGATTATTCTTGATGGCTGGATTTACAATGAAGTTGGAAACCACATAGGAAACAACACCGAATATGGCTATTTCTGGCGTTGTTGACGGTCCATCTTTTAAATACACTAGACTTAGGATTGTACCAATCCGACTGATGCTCAAGTTCAGGATCTGCTGATTGGAGATGATTGAGACAAGAATAGACAATGCTACTGATGTTGAGTGTAGACGTTTTACGATTCGGTTCCTTATTTCAAGGTAGCATTAACTATTGAACCTAAAAAACAGATTTATTCTATACGAAAGAATTATTTTAAGAATTGATTGATCAAGGTTGTTTATAACAATGGGAAATCTTGTTGAATGTCAGTATATTTCGTAGGAGTTTCATTTTTGATGATATAATAAACATTTCAGTAAGAAAGAGATTTTTACTATTTGAAAGCGACTATTAAATGCATTTATTGATCAGAATTGTTAATAACAATGAAAAATATTGTCAATTGTCAGTTCCTTCCATCAGAATTGTAATTTAGGGATAAAAATGACACCCCCCCCCCATATGTGCGAAAAATTGTGAAATTTAAGTTAAGTCCGCATTCAACGCGGTTTTTCTCGACTCTTATGTACACCTGATGCACATCAAACGCGTCCAGAGGAGTGCCAGTTGCTACCTAGGTCAAAAAATTTATGAGTGCAAAATCGAGATATAAAACCCCTGAATCTGAATAAAAATGTTAAGAACTCATCATATTTAATTTTCTTAAAACTCGTCGTCTTAAATTTGAAATCCTTAAATAATCTATATTCTGTTGCATTTCAATTTATTTGTAGGATATTTGTGTAGTTATCTGGATCTTCGGAAGTGATTTTCATCTCAGAACTTATCGTGTCTACAAGATTAAATGAAATTAGTACATATCTTATTATTCATTTCAAAAAATAATTTTTCTTATAGTTTTTCTTAATAATGCATGAAGATTTTTCAAAATTTCTTAACATTATAAATGAATAAACAAAATTTGAAAAAAGTGTGAAGGGAAAAGAAAACGTTTTATTTTTTATAGCATGTTATTTCCAAAATCAGATATTAAATTTTAATAATGATTATATTTTAGCAAAATCAGCTTGGATCATGCACAATGGACTACAATCTTTACATTGCGTCTAGAAGCTTCTTTGTAGAGAATCGTAGCCTGATTTATCGTATTTATAAAAGTGACTTATTGTGCGTTCAAGACCTACAAGACAACGATTAGTTTCATTTTCATCCATTACTTTAGCCGTGTGATCATGTATGTTTACTTTCGCACGGCAGCGTTTTTCTATTTTATGATAAATTCCCCTGAGGTGACCGTTAGGCATCAATATTGCAACAGCCCATTCTGCAGCATCTACTAACACAATTTGTTCTC
Source organism: Andricus grossulariae (assembly GCA_011634705.1). NCBI lineage: Eukaryota > Metazoa > Arthropoda > Insecta > Hymenoptera > Cynipidae > Andricus > Andricus grossulariae. The sequence continues at coordinate 21,033 of JAABKJ010004896.1, forward strand.
CAGCTGGAATTTCCACATAATGTTTTTTTTTATGATCTGAACAGAGATAAACTGGCGTTTCTAGTAGATGAAACGTGTATTTTCGATATTCGAATTTCACTCCTGGAAATTTAGCGGGAATAAGACGATAAAATCCAAGTTTATTAAGGGGATATCCAAATACCAAAAAAGCAGGATCGAGATATATGGGCGAAGGGAGACCAGAAGGAGGGGAAATTCTTAGATGCAAGTCATGTTCTCGAGGCCAATCGCCATCAGGGTTAGGCTGGAACTGTGAACTTGATCCTGCAAAGAGAAATGAAGGATTAATTTATTGTAAAAGACATATTTGCATGTTGGAATATCATGAATCCCATATGACAATATTTTTTCAATAAAACATGATTTTATACAAAACATACTAAGCTCTAATAAACACATGCGTCGCCATTTTTTAAGGCAGACAAAACAAATAAATCCGAAAACAGTCAATCCGCAATTATCCGTATGACGTCCGATGTGGATTGTGTCATTTGAAAAAAGGTGGAATCATTTGGAAAAATTTTCGATCCGAATCCATTTCAAATCATGCAAGCCTACAAGTTTAGGAATAGCTTGCCCATTAAATATGCTCTGTTGTTCTTATATATACTCTCTATGATGCCTGTGATTGGCTAGAGCGCTTCACCGTGGACACTGGTCGAACCTGATTGGCCAATGAAGTCTTTTTTTAAAAATCCAGAAGGACGGAAAGTCAAATCGGATTGGTATTATATCCATCGTCTCTATTGATGTTATTAGGGTGTTTCAAGATTTCGATTGATTCTCTATGGTTTCTCTGAAAAAAATGTTGTGTTTCTGCGATTACGGCTGTTTTGTCAAATAAAATGTTATGTCCTATTTCGATGCGATGCTCAGCTAGTGCTGATTGCGTGAAATGTTTTAGCCTGACTTTACTCTCATGTTTCTTTATACGTTGGCTCACCGCTTTTCCGGTTTCTCCAATATAGACTTTGCCACAAGAGCAAGGGGTTTTATATACTTCTGATCCCTGAGAGGTGCCTTTTTGTTTTAGGGTTGTTTAGAAGTTGTCTTCTTCTTTCAGGTGGTTTAAATGTAGTTTGGATGTTATGTTTATTGAGAATTCTTCATATTTGTTCTGTGACACCTTGGATATAGAATTCAACTTCTCATAGGGTTATTATTATCTGTCTGTTGGAAAGCTTGAAGGTTCATCCACACGCAATGAGATGCATACAGAGATTGATGCTCCTTTGGAAAACTAGACATTCTATCTCTTTTGGCAATTATTGTTTGACAATAAACAACGTCACCTTCCAAAGGGACACCACAGGCAGTGGGCTGAATCGGGAATTTACTATTCAAAATCACCTGTAGCCTGTAATTCTCAATCGATTAACATTTTTTTTTCAAAAGTGATCAACTATATTTGCACAAGAGCGTCTATCGAAAGAATATAAATAATTTACATGATATCAAATGATTGTTTAATCACAAAAATGTGTTGCATGGTATATTTTGTTTATTTAATAAACAAATTATGTAAACAAATGCATAGTTTAGGCTTTTATTGTCAGAAAGTAATCGATTTTCTTTCTTAGTGCCTTTAAATTATATGGTTAGTAATATTTAGTGATTAAGATTGGTCATTCGACATTATTTGCTTATTTTATAAACAGATTTTATAAACAAAAGCATACTTCAGTCAATTATAAACAGAAACTAATAGTTTTTCTTTCTAATCGTCTTCCAATTACATAAGTGGTGATGTTTAGTGATGAAGACTTGTCAATCGATATTACTTCTTTATGTGATAGGCAAATCTTGTAAAAAAATGCATGGGTGGACAATTGGTAGATTGAGAGTGATCGTTTTTCTTTCTAATGGTCTTCAAATTACATGAGCGGTAATGCTTAGTGACAAAGAATTGTCAATAGATATTATTTGTTCATGTTATAAACAAATTTTATACAAATATTTAAGTTGAAAGTAGAGTAATGTTTCACGTAAACGTCGGTGAGGTTGACTGAAGTAAATTTCATTTAAAAACTGCTTTTTAGTTTTTTAAGTAATTCAAAATATATAGCCAATATCTGTGAGCCCAGATTCTGCCGGTAGATGGATGCCATGCAGATGAACGGGTACATTCTCACAAGAATCATAATTTTTCTATGTCATAAGTATAACACGCTTGCATCATCATACGCAGGTTCGTGCTTTCTTATTTTTTTATGTGAGAAGTTGTAGGCTCCGGAACCTACGATTATAGTTCCTTGAAGCAACCAACCCCGACGCAACTGGAACGTGTACGTCATCCACTTCGGCTCCTTCTGTCCTAGAAGGTAAGCAAGAGCGTGAAATTTACGCGAGAGAACATCGTTCAACACTGTTCTCTGGAGTCAGGTTTCTAGCCGCGGATTAAATTACGTGGGAGACGGGACAGTTGGAGATGAAGGTTTCACCTCTGAATACTTTTTTAGAGCTACCAATCTTCCTAGAATGTTATGAGGAACAGTGTTGACGGACCAGATTAAGTGATCACAGAAGAAAAGCCTTTTGCACCCGGTTCGCGCTGGATTGAGCCTGTCGCTGGCAAGCCGAAATCGTGTTAGTTTGGCTAAGAAACGAAGCTTTCATACCTCAAAGACAGCCGATTATGAGAACTATAAGATGGACTTTGTAGCCCTTGTACAGTCTGACC
>JAABKJ010004897.1:0-23733 GCA_011634705.1 Andricus grossulariae
GAACCCAAAAAACAGGTTTTTACAAAATGTCTGTCAGTCTGTTAGTCTGTCTGTCTGTCTGTTGGTCTGTAGATTTTTAGTTTGTTAGCACGATAACTTTCAAAACAATTAACTTATTGGATTGGTTTATTTTATTTATTGATTTAAGTGTCCCAAAATGAAGGTCAAGTTCGTTAGCCAGCCATTTTGGATAACAATTCAAAAAGTGAGCACATTTTGAAAATTGTTGAGAACACTTTTTTTTAAGATCCAAAAATTCTATGGACGGATATTAATATCAGTCAACAAAATTTTTTTCAATTTTCTTGAAAAATCGAAAATTCAAATTTTCATGGCACAAAAAAATAATTAAAAATCAAAAATTCCATTTTGCGGTCAAACTATACAAAAAGCGAAAACAGATGAATGGAACAAAATTGTGCAATCAAAAAAGATCTACAAATTGGTTAATAATCACTTTTTGATCGAACGCGTAGTTTTTGTTTCATTTGTAAAAAACTGATTTGAGAATAGAATAAATTAAGTTTTTGGACAAACAACACAAACTATGAAAAAAAATTAATAGACAAAAGTTGCTCACTTTGAAAAGAGATACAAATTTTTTATTATTCATTTTTTGATAGGATGCGTAATTTTTGTTTCAATCGTGAAAAATAACATTAACAATAAAAAAAATTAGCTTTTTTAACGAAAATTATATTTTAGGTGAAAATTCAACTATTTTGTTTAAAATTTGTCTTTTTTGGTAGAAAAGAAGTCTCATTAGTTAAAACTTCATCTTTTTGGATAAAAATTCTTTTCTTTGGTTAAAAATTTAACTATTTGGTTAAAAATTATTTTTTTTTTTATTGAAAATTTATGACTTTTGGTAGAAAATTCATGCTTTTTATTGACAATTTATCTTTTTTGGCAGACATTCAATCTTCTGGGTTGAAAACTCGTCTATTAATTAATAAATTATTTTTCGCTGAAAATTCATCTATTCAATTTTGTAATAAAAAATAAAAAAATATTAAAAGCTCACAATATTATGTTAATTTGAGGAAAATAACATTTTTGGACATTACAGGTTAAAATTTATTATTCAATTAATCATTGCTTTTAATGATTTTTTATTCATTTTTAAATTCATCTATTCAATTTTTTAATAAAAAATAAGAAAATAAAAAATATTAAAAGCTTACAATATTATGTTCATGTAAGAAAACTAAAATTTGTGGACATCACAGGTTAAAATTATTTATTTAGTTGAGCATTGGGAAATTGATATTTTTTATTTAAAAATTCAAATATTTGGTTAAAAATTTATCTTTTTTAGTTAAAATTTTTTTTTTAGTTTTTTTAGTTAAAAATTAATCTTTTTCGTTGAACATTCATCTCTTTGGTTCCAAATTTAATGATTTTGTTATTACATTCACTTGTTTTTAATTTAAATTTAAATCTCTTGTGATTAAAATATCATCAATTACACTTTTTGTTGAGGATTCATCGTTTTGGTTTGAAAATTCACCTACTTTGTAGAAAATTCATCCTTTTGGCTTCAAAATTCAACAATTTCGTTGAAAACTAACTTTGTTGTTAAAAATGCAACTGTCTTGTAAAAAAACGTATTTTTTGTTTGAAATTCATATTTTTGTAGATACCATCCTTTCTGGTAAAAAATGCAATTGTTTGGTTGAAAAATCAACTATTTTGGTAGAAAATTCAATTATTTGGTTGAAAATTAAACTGTTTTGTGAAAAACTTATCTATTTTGTTGAAAATTCGTCTTTTTGAGTACAAAATTAATCCTCTTTTTTGAAAATTTTACATGTTTTTTTTTTTATTTTTCAACATTTATTTAAGGAGAATAATTTAAAAGATTGCAAAACATTCCAAAAGATTTTCAAAATTATCAAAGAGAAATCTGAAAGATTTTAAGGCAAATTTTATATTTTGAAATATTTGTTAAAATTTTAAGAATAATACTAATCAGTTTAAAAGCGATTCGAAAATTTTTCTCTGGGTAGAAAATTCACCTTTTCGGTTAAAAATGTAATTTTTTTATTGAAAATTAAGTGTTTGGTGTAAGATTCAAATATTTTGTTGAAAAATAATCTTTCCTGATTAAATTCAACCGTAATTTGTTTAAAATTCTTTTTTTTTCGGTTTGAAAATATCATTTTTAAACTGAAAGTGTAACTATTTCCTTTTTAGTTTAAAACTTATCTTTTTTTTAGTTTAAAATTCAACTGTTTGGTTGAAAATTCAACTATTTTGGTCAACTATGTGATGAAAAATTAACCTATTTTTTTGAAAAATTAACGACTTGCCTGCGAATTACCTTTTTTGATGGAAATTCATAGTTTTGGGTGGAAAATTAAACAGCTTTGTGAAAAATTCATGTATTTTTTTGAAACTTCGTTTTTTTCAGTAGAGAAATGCATTTTCTGTTTTGAAAAATCATCATTTTGGTTGAGGATTCAAAATTTTTTTAAATGTTTCTTTTGTAGTTGAATTCAAACTGCTGAAATTTCGTTTTTTTGTTGGTAAACATTTTTTTTTTAATTGAAAACGTAACTGTTCCATTTTTGTTTGAAAACTTACATTTTTAGTTGAAAATTTAACTATTTTTTAAAGTCTTCTTTTTGGTCGAAAATTCAACTTTTTCTGTTAGAAATGTATATTTTGGGGTTGAAAATTCTACTATTTTTTTGTAAAATTTGTCCTTTTTTCGAAAATTCAACAAGTTGGTAGAAAATTCAACTATTTTATAAAAAATCGCTTTTCTGAATTGAAAATAATTTTTTTTCAATGAAAATTCATTTATTCCGTTTTTGGTTTAAAAAATATATTTTTTAGACTAAAAGTTCAACTAGTTAGTATAAAATTGATCTGTTTTTGTAGGAAATTAATATTTTGGTTACAAAAAAAATTTTATGGTTAAAAATTAATCGGTTTTGGTTGCGGATTCAACTATTTTGTATATGATTCCTTTTTGTTTATATTGAAAATTAATTCTCTAAATGAAAATTTAACTGTTCCATTTTTGGTTTAAAGCTTATCTTTTTAGTTTAACAAATCAACTGTTCGGTTGAAAATCTATATCATTTGTTAAAAATTCTTCTTTTCTAGTAGAAAATAAACCTTCATGGTTGTAAATTCAACAATTTGGTTAGAAATTTCTCTAGTTTCTTGAAACTTTCTTTTTTGTAGAAAATAATCTGATTCGTTGAAAATTCAAATTTTTGGTTAAAGATTCATGTATATCGTTGAAATTTATTTTTTAATCTATATCCAATTTTTATAACTTTAAATATAACTATTCGATTGAAAATAGACTTTTTATCTTGAAAATTCAACAATTAGGTAGAAAATTCAACTCTGTGGTAGAAAATTCACCTGTTTTGTAGAAGATTCGTTTTTTTATTTAAAATTAATTTTCCCAAGTGGAAATTTAATTATTTCATTTTTTGGTTAAAAATTAATTTTTTTTAGCTGAAGAATTCAACTATTTGATTACAATTTTTAGAGTTTGTTGAAAATTTGTCTTTTTTGGTAGAAAGATAAGCTGCTTGGTTGAAAATTCAACTTTTTGGTTGAAAATTTCTTTTTTGGCTTAAGAACTAATTTCCTAACTTAAAATATAACTATTTTATTGAAAATGAACTTTTTGTTGAAATTTTATATTTTTAGGTTGAAAATTCAATTGTTTTGTATAGAAAAATCTTCTTTTAGTCTTGAAAATTCAATAGTTTAGTAGAAAATTCAACTATTTCGTAGATGGTTCGTTTTTTTCTTATATTAAAAATTAATTCTTCCAATGAAAATTTAACTGTTCCAGTTTGGTTAAAGGTGATATTTTTGGTTTAAAAAATCAACTATTCGTTCGAAAATTTATGCAATTATTTGAAAACTCTTCTTTTTTTGGTAGAAAATTAATCGTCTTGAATGAAAATTCAACTGTTTGGCTAGAAATTGAGGTATGTTGTTAAAAATTCGTCTTTTGCGTAAAAAAAGATCTTTTTGGTTAAAAATTCAACTATTTGGTTGCAAATGTCTACATTTAGTTCAGAATTTGTCTTTTTCAGTAGAAAATTAATCTTCTTGGTTAAAAATTGATCTTTTTGGTTGAAAATGTAATTATTTGATTGGAAATTGACTGTTTTGTAGAAAACTCGTCTGTTTAGCTTTATGATTTCACTTTTTGGTTAGTATTGAAAAAATGTCATCCAAAATCTAGAATTTGAAGTCAAAATGGATGAATTTTCAACCAAGTAAATTATTTTTCTACTATAAAAAAAAACAAATAAAGGAAACATGAAACTACTATTGAGAGATGAAGGGAAGTAAAAGTACAGAGTTTGTCAGCATGAGAAACAGCAGAGTTGGAATGCTGTATGATACAGACGGGATAGTAGACGCCTTAAAAGACTCTTAGAGAATTATTAGAATTATTAGATAGACGAGTTTTCTACAAAATAGTTGAATTTCCAATCAAATAATTACATTTTCAACCAAAAAGACAAATTCTCAACCAAGAAGAATAATTTTCTACTGAAAAAGACAAATTCTTAACTAAATGTTTACATTTTCAACCAAATGGTTACATTTTCAACCAAAAATATTTTTTTTACGCACAAGACGAATTTTTAACAACATACCTCAATTTCTAACCAAACAGTTGAATTTTCATTGAAGAAGATTAATTTTCTACCAAAAAAAGAAGAATTTTCAAATAATTCATAAATTTTCAAACGAATAGTTGGTTTTTCAAACTAAAAATATCACCTTTAACCAAACTGGAACAGTTAAATTTTTATTAGAAAAATTAATTTTTAATATAAGAAAAAAACGAACCATTTACGAAATAGTTGAATTTTCTACTAAACTATTGAATTTTCAAGACAAAAAGACAATTTTTCTATACAAAACAATTGAATTTTCAACCTTAAAATATAAAATTTCAACAAAAAGTCCATTTTCAATCAAATAGTTATATTTTAAGTTAAGAAATTAGTTCTTAAGCCAAAACAGAAATTTTCAACAAAAATAAATAAATTTTTTAACAAAAAGTTGAATTTTCAACCAACAAGCTTATTTTTATACAAAAAAAAAAACAAATTTGCAACAAGCTCTAAAAATTTGAATCAAATACTTGAATACCTAAACTAAAAAAAATGTATTTTCAACCAAAAAATAAAATAATTAAATTTTCACTTGGGAAAATTAATTTTAAATAAAAGGCGAAACTTCTACAAAACAGGTGAATTTTCTACCACAGAGTTGAATTTTTTACATAATTGTTGAATTTCAAAGAAAAAAAGACGAATTTTCTATACAAAACTGTTGAATTTTCAACCCGAAAATATGAAGTTTCAACAAAAAAGTTTATTTTCAATCGATTAGTTATATTTTAAGTTATAAAAATTAGCCATAAATTAACAAAATCAATTTTCAACAAAATACATAAATTTTTAACCAAACAGTTGAATTTTCAACCCGGAATATTAGTTATCTACCAAAAAGACGAATTTTCAATTGTATAATTGAAATTTCAGTCTAAAACAGATCTATTTTCAACCAAAAACGGAATAAATAAATTTTTATCAAAAAAATTACCTTCAATTCAGAAAAACGATTTTTTTTATAAAAAAAGTTGAATTTGCTACCAACTGGTTGAATTTTCGAAAAAAAGGACGAATTTTCTACAAAACAGTCGAATTTTGAACCCCAAAATATAAATTTTCAATAGAAAAAGTTGAAATTTCGACCACAAAAAAGACTTTAAAAAATACTTGAATTTTCAACTAAAAATGTAAGTTTTCATCCAAAAACGGAATAGTTACATTTTCAGTTGAAAAAATTCATTTTCAACAACAACAAAAAACGAATTTTCAACAGGTTGAGTTCAACTGCAAAATAAAAATTTTTAACAAAATATTTGAATAGAACCATGTAAAATTTTCAAAAAAGAGGATTAAATTTGTACTCAAAAAGACGAATTTCCAACAAAATAGATAATTTTTTCACAAAACAGTTTAATTTTCAACCAAATATTTGAATTTTCTACCAAAATAGTTGATTTTTCAACCAAACAATTAAATTTTGTACCAAAAAAGATGGTATCTACAGAAATATGAATTTTCAAACGAAAAAGACGTCTTCTCTACAAAACAATTGAATTTTTAACAAATAAGTTATTTTCAACTATATTGTTTAATTTTCAACCAAATTGTTGACTTTCCAAGCCAAAAAGATGAATTTTCTACAAATTAGTTGAATTTTCAAACCAAAAAGATGAATCCACCAAAAAAAAAAAAAAAAAACTGTAATACTTGATATTTCAACCAAAAACTATTTTTATTTTGAATAAAAAACAGTTGAATGCAATTGAAGAATACGAAATTTTATAAAAATAGTTGAATGTTCAACAAAATACATGAATTTTTTACCAAATAGTTGAATTCACATATAGAAAAGATCAATTTTCATTTAAAAATATAAATTTTCAACAAAAAATGGAATAGTTATATTTCCAGTAAAAGAAAAATTGGTTAAATGTTCCATGCTAACGATGAATTTTCAACTTATATGATGAATCTTCACAAAAAAAATGATTTTTAATAAAGTAATTCAACTTTCAAACAGGTAGTTGAATTTTCAAACAAAAAACATGAATTCTCAACAAAAAGTGTAATTTATGATATTTCAACGAATAAAGATGAAAATTTAAATCAACAACAATTGAATGAAACAAAAAATACAAATTTTCAACAGATTCGTTAAATTTTCAACCAAAGAGATGAATTTTGAATGAAAAAGATGAATTTTTAATTAAGAAGATTAAATTTGTACCAAAAAACACGAATTTATCACAGAATACATGGATTTTCAACTAAAAAAAAATAACCTTTCAACCAAATAGTTGAATGTTTAACTAAAAAAGATCAATTTTCAACTAGAAATGTAATAATTAAATTTCTGGTTAAAAAAGTTGATATTTAATAAAAAAATATGAATTCTCAACAAAAATTGTAACTGATGATGTTTCAACCAAAAAATATTTAAATTTTAATGAATAGAAGTGAATGCAATGAAAAAATAAAATTTTTAAATTTTGAACCATAGAGATGAATTTTTAACAAAAAAGATGAATTTTCAACTAAGAAGATTAAATGTATACCAAAAAAAAACTAATTTCCACAGAATACATAGATTTTCAACTAAAAAAGATCCATTTTTAACCAAATAGTTGAATTTTTAACTAAAAAAGAGAAATTTTCAATTCGAAATGTAATAATTAAATTTTCAATTGAAAAAAGTTGTTTTTTGATAAAAAAAAAGATGAATTCTCAACAAAAAGTGTAACGTATGGTATTGCACCCAAAAAATAAATCAATATAAATAAAAAACAAGTAAATGCAATACAAAAATACAAATTTTCAACAAAATCGTTGAATTTTGAACCAAAGAGATGAAATTTCAACAAAAAAGATGAATTTTTATCTAAGAAGATTAAATTTATACCAAAAGACGCGAATTTTCCACAGAATATATGGGTTTTCAATTAAAAAAGATAAAATTTTAACCAAATAGTAGAATTTTTAACTAAAAATGATAAATTTTCAACTAGAAATGTAATAATTGAATTTTATGTTAAAAAAGTTGATTTTCAATAAAAAAAGAAACGAGTTTTCAATAAAATAATTCATGTTTCAACCAAGGAGGTGAATTTGCTGTTTCTCATGCTGACAAACTCTGTACTTTTACTTCCCTTCATCTCTTTAAATAATAGTTTCATGGTTCCTTCGAAGATGTTTTGTATTTTCTTCTCTTCTTCTGTTCTAATTTTATCTTTACTACCGAAAATGTCACCCAAGAATATTGAAAAATATTGTGCTATTTAGCTAAAGTTGAAAAAAATCTTGCCGGGGAAAAAAGTTTGCTGACTCTAAACTTTGCCCAAGAAAATTAAAAAATCAGTACCTTCGGTAGTATACCCTGATAAATAAAAACTATGATTTATTGACTTAATTTAATAATCGATACAATAACTTATTTCCTATTTATACTTTCTTTTTGCAGAATTACCTCGGACAAATAAACCTGCCACAGTTCAACCAGCTCCCATTCAAATTAAAGTTCTTCATTACGAAAGTCTTTTAAGTCCAGATGTACTTTTCCATTTAACACCAGGCTGTTACGACGTAGGAATAGATGAGAAACTCAAGTATATCATTGGAATGATCATATCTAAACGTTTGTATCCATTATTGGCTCCTAAAGCGAATCTTCCTGATAACTATGATACAAGAGACTCTAATAACTATGAAAAAGTTAAACTACTCATAGATGGCCACCATGCTTACGAATCTGTTCCAATATTGAACGATGTTTCTGTGAGTAGTCGGTTTGGCAAGCTATTTGGGCCGCCACAACATATTATTAAAGCTGAGGTGCGCGAATGATACAACTTAAGAGCCATTCTGTTTTATTCTTCTAAGAATCAGAACAACGAATTTCAATATACATCACGTGATCATATTTTTATTTATGGTTATAATGTTCTGTAATTAAATTATCCAGCAGTTTAGCTTTGTCATCGAGAAATATTGTATTAGGAATGGTTCTAAGGTACTTGCATTTTATAATCTTGTATCTGAGGGACATTCCATTTGATATGAGCGCACTGACAAAAATTAATTATTGTTTGATTCTCTTTGAACTGTAACCAAATTCAGTGCTCCTCATTTGTCATTTATTTTATTCTGTTAGGTTCTGAATTCAGACTCTTTGAGCGTTGCATCATATAATTATTCCATGCAATATTTCAGAATATCATGAATTGTCTGTTATATCCATTCATGATTATTAACCAGAGTTTGAAAAATTTCTGTGTGACACGTCCGATAAATGTATTGGAAGTTTATTCCCGGAACATAAGGTGACGATACAATACATGATGTTGTTGTTTCCAAAGGTCTACATGTATTAGAATTTTACAATACCTAATGGCAAATAAAACAAAAAATAATACCGTGTTTGCAATTTTACCTTACGCTTGTATTGTAGAAGTGTTGTAGAATACCAAACATTTCAACAGTGTATAGAAAGAACATATTTTTGAGAAATGGTTACCACCGAGGTAAAGTTCGTTAGATTTCCTATCAAATTTGTTCATAACAAACTATTTTTGGTTCGGTTTAGAGGAAAAACCATTTAATTGAAAAATGCTCTGCACACCCAATTGTGCCAGAAATCGACACCTATATTTCGGTAACCATTAAATATGGTGGCTTATCGTTTCGAACCTACAACTGGGTCCAGTAGTACTAACATTCACAGAATATTGAAGGAAATCGAAAAAAATTTGTTCCGGGCAGTGCACTCATATGAATTGCAATGCTCCCAGTTTGTTCATTGTTTGCGTGATCTTGCAGAACGAAATATAAATACAATATTTAGATGTACCTAAAGTATCAGGCCTTATGTTGTATTCTGATAATAAATTATGGAGAAATATAAAAAATACTAAGAAAAATGTTGTAAAAATGTTTCTTTATTTTTCCGAATCCGCACGTGAGATCTTTTAATATTTGCGAAAGAAGGTCTAAAAACGTTTGGCCTCGGAGAAATTTTTACTTTTTCAAAGATATTAACATAATTGATGAAAATCTCTCTTTAGCGTATGACCTGGTAAAAGCCAATGAAATAGACTATCCTTTACGACCAGTAATATGTTATTTATAAGAAGACAAAAAGGGCAACAAAGCTTTTAATCCGTTGAGGCCACCAGTGGTCCAAACCCTTGACCGATTTCACGGCAACGTATGTTCATTTAAACGTATCTTTTTATTATCATTTTTTCATCATGTTCAATTTTTATTAAACAAAATAAAATTAGTGTATGATAAAGAAGAGACCATTCAGTATGTTCAAATAAATTTTTAGGAGAGGATATCAGTCATTGAACCCAATGTGACCGTTATGTTACTATTCAGAGGTGTGACTCAACGGATTGATTTAAGAAAATATTTCTTCAGGTATAGCAAAGTTTGAGACGAGGTCACTTGTTCAATGAATAGATTATTGTTCTCAATAATAATGTCGTATATATGCAAATAAATCTTCATCAAAGACTGGAAAATTAGACCAAAGAACTTTTTATATTATCATCCCAATGTTTTTATTTTCGGGTATTATGTCAATTTTAATTTTCGTGAACCTAACTATTATAGTTTTTTTTGTAATCAAGGGTGTGCCAACTTACCCTCCTAATCCGGATCTGAAATTAAAATGATAAAATGTTATTATATTATTCAACTAAAACTGATCCATCTATTACGTAATAAGTAATATTGTCCATTCGGATATGTGAATAATAATTTCATAAATCTCAAGTATTTTTGCGAATCAACGTTTGGAAGAAACAGTTATGAAATACAAATAATTTATAAGAACAGATGAGATAGCGGCTAACATAAAAAAATGTAAAATTTAGAATATTCATTAATTACATTATAGCGTTGAATTCTTAATAAGCGGGTTTTCTCTACTTCAAGGAAATGTGGACCATGATAAAAATTTTGTTTTTTAACTTCATGATTCTCACTAATCCTGTTGGTAAATATAATAATATCTATATACTTTTCAGTGCATTTTTAATTGCAGTATATTCATTCACGCCTCTTCGAAACCAAGTTTCACCTAAAAGAGCAGGCTAAATTTTGTACCCTAATAATTATGTTTTGGGGATGCCTCTTGAGTTGTATAGAAATAAATTAAAGCAGATTAAATTATCTTTAAGCCTAAAAAAATCATTCATTCTAGCTCTTACAGAACATCCCTTATAGTCTCTTATAGCATTTTCTAAATATCATTCACATTGCAAGTACAGAAGCGAACAACTGTTTAACGGATTTGTTTTTCTCAAATCTTAGTTGAAAGATAGGTAATCAAATAACCTGCGATTGTGACCTGTCCAAAATTTATTTTGATGAAAAAACTTAAATACAAGAAGCATACAAATATAATTTTTCTAAAATACTTCATTACAATAGATTCATAGATATTTATTAATCATACCGTATTTTATGCAATAATTTTGTAGATATTCCTTCTGACTCCCTGTAAACACCTAACAACAGTGAGCTTTCCTCTATTTTTGCTCCGCGGAACTTAACTACATTTGGGATTTGGCACCCGATCCACAAGTGTTTTCTGTTGAAATATATTAGAAACAATTTTGAATCGGGAGTCAAATGAATAATTTTAAACCGTTTCAACAAAATGCAATGTTTAAAAATTGTAGACAATTCTTTTTCCGGATTTTAAAAGGTAATTAAAAATGAAGCGCTGTTTCGAAAATCAATACCATACATTTAATCTCTAATGTACCAACTAGATTTTGTTCTGAAAAATTATGTTTTATTAACTTAATTTAATGATCAATGCAGTAATTAAATTCAGATTTATAATTTCATTTTGCAGAACTAGCTTGGCCACATAAAGCTGCCGCAGTTCATCCTTATCCCATTCAAATTAATGTTCATCATTATAGAAGTTTATTCAATTCAATGACAATTTCTGATTTAACACCAGGAGCCTGTTACAATGTAGGAATAGATGAGGATCGCAAGTACATTATTGGAATAGTGATGTTTACGCGTTTGTATCCATTCATGGTTCTTAGAGCGAATCTTCCTGATAGATATAATCGAAGAAACTCTCGTAATTACGAAAAAGTTAAAATACGCATAGATGAGGACCACGCCCACGTGACTGTCCCAATATTGGAAAATGACCCTCTTAATTGTCTATTCAGCAAGCCATTCGGGCTACGACATATTGTTACTGCGCAGATCCAAGAATAATTCAACTAAGGAGCAGAATGAAATATAAAAAAAATATTTAGATGTACGTAAAGTAGTATGCCTTATATTGTATTTTTTCGCTAGTTTTTGCATACATAAATAAAAAATACTGCGAAAGCAATTAGTAAAAAATGTGTATTATTAGAAATGTACGCGACTGATAGATCAAGGAATGTATCTCACGCCTAGCTTGAACCAACTTGTACTGAAAAGATGCTTGCCCATCTCGGTTGTTTGCTGATTTTTTTTGTGACAACTTCCGGATATTTCAAGTTGAAAGTAACAAAAATCGTTAGGTTGCTTTTTAAAATAGCTTTGATTTTGACTTTTGGAGTTCAGTCTTTTTAAACGTTGGCTTGAATACAGATCAGTCTTAAAGTTTTATTTGCTTAAACCCTTCAGATTTGCGTCCAAGAACAAATCTTAAGAATACGAGGACAACTGATATGTGGAATACTTTAAAATTTGCTCAAAACTTGTAAAAAATCGGGGTTTCAGAAAACGCATGTAAAACTAAAAAAAATGTTCTATCTCTAATAGTTCAGAAGATAATCCCTTCAGAATCTACTTTTGATTGCAAATTTGGTGTAAATTTTCATATTTCTTTAGATGGCTGTATCTAGGTTCACCAAAATGTTGCGAGTGTAACACAAATATTTTTAGTGATTTCAAGGCGACATGAATTTTACACGTTGCTGTGACCGGACATGTGATTATGATACAACCAAAAATTTCACAAATCTTCAGAAAATATATATGTGATGTATTAATAGGCTCTGTAGTCTTGAGATTTGATGCCCTAGTTATTTAGTGTCTGTCATTTGTTTATTTTATTGGATGAAAATCTGAAAACTTAGTATTTAGTTCAAAAGTGATTCAAGAATCCAGTTAAATTAATACAATAACTTCAAAGCTGCCGAAAAAGTTTACAAACCAGTTTTTTTCAAAGACAATTGAAGCTTAATAATGAATGAAGAATCTGATTTTATGCCCCCTTTCTCATGTTTAAAATTAGCAAAGTTATTTTTGCATATAAATGACAACATGCGTTCGCACAAATAAACTGTAGCTAGTGCAACGGGCAAGTCTTCTAACAAAATTGGTTTTAATGAATCAAATACATTATAGATATCTCATTCTCATTTTGACAGTTATTTAAAATTTTCAAATAATGATATAAGAAACATGAAAAATGATTTTCAAGGAGAAAGATAAGGTCTGGATGTTTTATTTGAACATTGTGTCTTATGAGCTGTCCAAAGAAAGCTTCCCAATTCCTCAATTGTTCTAAAAATGAAATACATAATCACATATTTACAAATTTTTGAATACATTAATAGCTAGTGGCATTTGATGAGAATTTTTCATATACAGAAATATCCTTCATTACGTAATGAGTAATTTCGTTCCTCTAAACTGTACATAATAATGTCATAAATCTCATGTATTTGTGTGAATTCAACCTTTGGCGTCTACCATAGATGATGTCACGCTAATATTTCCTATTTTTAATCCCCCCCTCCTTCAATTTGATATTGTATTTATACAGAAAAATCCTTGGAATTGACCCCTCCTTCCCCACTGAGTGCGTGACGTCATTTATGAATAACGTTTAACTGGGTGAAACAGAGTTATGAAATACAAATAACTCAGAAGTACAAATAAGATAGCAACTAGTATAAAAAACGGTAATATTTTGAAGAATATTCTGTAATTACACTCGTATTGAAATTCTTTATTAGTGGGTTTCCTTTATTTTAACTAAATGAAGACCGTGATTCATATTCTGTGCTTTTCCATAGTGATTTTCACAAATCCTGTTGGTAAATATAATAATATCAGTATAAGAAATAGTCATGTTAGGGTGGTTCATATTTATACTTAGTGGATCTTCTTGACAATTGTACTGCTCTTACTCTTCAGTTCTGCTTGAATACCCAAAAAAATTATCTCTAAATTTGAGCCCAATTGGTCAATATTTAGGAGTGATGCAAAAACTATGAAGTTTCCCATTGATTTGACGTCGGAAAATGTTAGCTTATTGTGAATCTAATATGTAAACGCGACGATTTGTTACAAATAATTCATAGGATGCGTATTTCTCAAGGTATTTCGAAGTCATAGGATAAAAAAATGCCCTATATACTACAGAACTTATAAAATTACTGTTGAACTCAGCAGTGAAGCTATACGTTCTATAGTATATACGCAGAAAACAATTGTTCGATACAATAGAACTGTTTTCTTGAATATACATGAGAACTTGGTTGAATTGAACAAATTTTGATTGATTCAACCAAATATTTGATTGACCTAACAAAATTTTGTTGTTGATTCAACCTAAGCCCTATCTATCAAAATATTCATATGGTTGAAATAATAAAAATGGTGTATTTTGAATTAAATAGTTTTTTGAGTGTACACATTTGAATCAATGTAATATCTGCTTTTGAACGAGGTTTATCGATTCAATAGTAATAGGAACTCCTAGGCCGAGTATCAAGTTAATATTCTTGAGTGGCCTTTTCGAAAATATACCCTGCAAAATAAAAACTTTTATTTAACAAAATAATTTAATAATCTAGACAGTAATTAATTTCCTATTAATACTTTCTTGTTGCAGAATTAGCTTGGGGACATAAACTTACTGCAGTTCATCCTCATCCGATTTACATTAATGTTCATCATTACGAAAGTTTATCATATCCAGATTTAACTTTGCATTTAAGATCACGCTGTTACGATGTAGCAACGGATGATGATCGCAAGTACATCATTGGAGTAGTCATAATTAATCATTTGTATCCATTAATGGCTCCTAGAGAGAATCTTCCTGATGACCATGATCAAACAGACTCTCGTAACTATGACAGAGTTAAAATACTTATAGAGAAGGACCATGCCTATGTGACTGTCCCAATATTGGAAAATGATCCTCTGAATAATCTGTTCCGCAGACCATTCGGGCCAGAAAACATTGTTATTGCTGAGGTACAGGAATATGCAACTTAAGAGCATATATGGGCAGTAAATTGAATGATTGGGTGGCCTATTAAAGAAAAACCTCTTTTTTTAATCTAGACCTATGCAGATTTATGGATACATTTCATTGTAATGATATACTATGTAAGAAATGAGGAACTAATCCTTCAATCATTGCCCAGTATTAGTCCAGTCTTGGCCCAGTCCTGTTTTTTGTTAAAGAATCGTGAAAAAATGCAATATTACATTATAAATGGTACTAAGGCAACTGTATTTTATAATCCTGTATCTATATTTGTTGCTTTATTTTTCTAAGCAATCATGTGGATTGGAATAATCAAAATATTCAGTCATAACCAAAATAATATGCCTTAGATTGTATATTGATAATAAATTGTGGAGAAATATACAAAATACTGTGAAAATATTTGCAAAAATTGTTTCTTTATTTTTCGAAATCCACGTGAGACTGTCTTATACTGACGAACAAATGTTTAATAAACGTATGGCCTTGGACACATTTTTATTACGTTAAACTCTTATGGGTGATTGCCAAAAAAAAAAAATTTCAAAAATCTTTCAAAAATATGCATGCTTATTTTAGATCAAAATTAATTACCCTAAAATATAGAAAGATAAAATGCTATCATATTTTTCAGCGTAAACTAAACATAAAATTACGTATTACGTGATAAGCCATTTCGTTTGCTCGAAACTATACATGATAAGGTCATAAATCTTCCGTGTTTTGTTCAATTAAGCGATCAGATGAAACGGATTCGAGTAATATGACTAATTTAGAAGAACAAATAAGATAGCGACAAATAATAACACATATGACATTTTGAAGAATATTCATTAATCATATTCGTATCCAAATTTTTCATAATTGGGTTTCCTTTATTTCAAGACAATGAGGACATCAATTGGAATTCTGTTTTTTTTTCCATAGATATTCTCCATAATCCTGTTGGTAAATATAATTATATCTTTATAATTTCAAATGCATCTTTTCACTAATTATTTATTATTTATCAATTATTAATTGGGCAATAGCAGCGTTATTAGGCAATATAAGGATTATTTGCCGTTTTAAATAAATTGTTTTATAATTTATTCACGTAAAAAAGAATTTCAAATAAACAACACGTGATTCAGTAAAACACAAGAGCACGCACCAGCCAGTTAAGGTTTTTACGTCTTATGTTCAATATTTCATATCAAAAACAAGCGACTGAAATTAAATCAATAAATGAAATTCAAAAAAGTATTAAAAAAATGATAAACAATTTAACTTTTTAGTTGTTATTAGGCTGATCGACTTTCGTTGTGGTCATGATTGATCTAAAAATAACTTCTTAATTACAATATTAACAATCATATATAACAGATTATAATATACTCACTGTTGATAGTTATGATTGAATCCGTGATTGAAAAAGGTTCACAAAATGGATTTTAAAGGTTTTAAAAAGTTTTGATTGTGTAATTTTTTATTATTTCCTTTTGTTATTCTGAAATAAATCTTCTTGTTATGAAAATAATTATTTTAAAATCGTGCCAACTAAGGCCAAATAATATTCTATTGGTTAAGTCTACCACGCGCCAATATTTCAAAGGATTTTTAAGGAATTTCAATGGATTTCACGGGATTTTTCAAGATTACAAAGGATTACAGTAATTTTTAATGGTTCTAAAGGTTCCTAATAAGGTATCTTAATAAATTTTTCCGGATATCAAGGAATTTCATATAACGTCAAAAATTTCGAATAATTCATAAACAATAATTCAGGGATTTCGAAGTATTTCAAATATTTGTACAGATTTTCAACTATTTCCAGGGGATTTCAAAGAATTTCAAGATAAACCATAAAATTTCTTGTAACATTACAAAATTTCAAGGCATTTAATAATGTTTCACTGAGTCCAGAAGAATTTATAATTATTATTAAATAATTGGAGTTATGTGCTAGTAGTTTAAAAAAATTGTAAAAAATCAAGTTCTTGATGAATATTTTTCTCCTAGATAACACAGCTTTTTAAACGTTTTAATTTTCAAGGAATGCATAGTTCCTTTGTTGCATGTTTCATATTGTTTGCATTTTCTTCCTTGTCTTAGTACTGGCTTCTAATTATTTGGTAATTCTGACGAAAACGTAGAAAAAAGAATATTTGCCTGGCCATGAATCGATTTTTTGGCTGACTTTCAGCGGTTAATCGATTTAAAATTTGGCTACATTGCCGATTGGCATTCGCTAAACTTTTCAGCGACTCAAACGCCATGCCCTAGGTAAGCCTGATAATTGGTCTTGAGTCAAAAAGAAATAAAAGAAAATTATTCAATAATAAAATTGAGCTTAATTTTCCGAAAAAACGCAATATGCATTGTCAAAAAGGGATCTTAGCACAAAAATGAGCCAGATTCTTTTTTTCTCTGTAAGAAATGTTTTTCCCAATTTAATTGCAAATCATCAGAGTTCAATAATTGAAAAATTATACGTGATCATAATTTCAAATTCACGCCAATTCACTTTTCTGGATTTTTCTCGCAATCGTGATTTTAGTAGTTACGCTCCTTTTGGGCTTATAACTGAGATGTAAAAAGAATGCCTAGGCCAAGGATCAGGTCAATATTCATGGGTGACTTCTTCGAAAGTATACCTTGAAAAATAAAAACTATGAATTATCAACATAATTTCGTAATCAACACAATAATTAATTTCCTATTTGTACTTTCCTTTTGCAGAATTAGCTCGGCTACATGATCCTACCGCAGTTCATCCTCTTCCTATTCAAATGAATATTCGTCATTTCGAATGTTTATCATATCCTGATTTGACTTTCAATTTAATACCAGAATGCTGTTATGACTACTGGTTGTATTATTATAAATCTTGGTAATGATCTTTATTTTAGTACCTTATAACAAGTTCCGTAGTAAAAATTAGGTATTGTTATTGTAAGCAAGGGTAAAAAAATATTATGTACCCGAAAAATCGCTTTAACAGATGTTCACACATGCCTGAGGCAAATTTTAAAGTCACGTATGAAATAAATGATAAACTACTTTGAAATTTATGTTGAAGAATCCTAAAGTTAGACTCAAAAAGTACAATTTTGATCATTAACATGTCAATTTTAATGCAATATACACTACATATGGACGCAAATATGAGTGTCTTTAAAAATATTTTAGAGGTTACGTCCATACATAGATGTTGTTTGACAACTATAGGAATACCTTTTTACGTCCTTCTTGGACGTTGGATTGAACAAAAAGTATCTCACTACTCATCCTCTAAGTTTTGATTGTGAGCATTAGGAACTTTTTGCGTATTGGGTATTTGGGGTTTTTTTAGTATCCATCGACGTAACTAGAAATAACTTTCATATTTCACAACAGAAGTTACTGAATGAAAGATTAAAATTTGAATCAGAGCGGCAGAAAATGATTTGCCAAAGGATTCTTCAATCCATTTTACTTTAAAACTTTAGAAAGACTTTTCGTGTTGGTTTCATCGACGTAACATCCATCGGCGTGGCCATCGTTCTGTGTTGTGACGTCAGATGACAAGATGTCTCTTCGCTAAGGGTCAAACAATAATACCAATTGCATCGGACGAAACATAATTTTTTTTTCTCTGCATGGATGATAACATATATATGGGCAGTACGGACGTAGAGTGGCCCATTGAAAAAAACACACATTTTTGTCTAATCTAGTTATATGCATGATTTTGGGAAACATTTCATTGTGTATGAGAGGAAAATCTAATACTGCAATCCTGGCCCAGTATTGGTCCATCTTTGTTTCAGACTTGGCCCACTCTGGTCCATTCAGTTTTTTCGAAAAATCAGAACAAAACATTTTAATGTACTAGTTTTATTCATTTTTATCATGTTCATTATCTGAATTATTCACCAGTTTTGCATAATCATCAAGAAATATTACATTTTAAATGGTACTGAGGCAACTTATACTCTAAGATCTTGTATTTGTATTTTTTGTGTATTGTTCTCGTGACTGTGCAAAGTGAAATATAAAAAAAATATTTAGATGCACCCAAAGTGTTATGCCTTGCATTGTATTTTGATGATAAATTATGGACAAATATAAAAAATACTTAGGCTTGAAAACTTATGGCCTCGAACAAATTTTTATTGTATTAAACTTTTGTAGCAGATTTCCAGAAAATGAAGCATTTCAGACAGTAAGATTTTTGAAAACAAAAAACTTCCGAACAACCTAATTTTGTTTTTGAATCAAGGGTAACTCAATATAGTATGGAAGTATGAAACTAAGAGATCGTTGGATGTATCTATGATAGATATAAATTATATACGTTGCTAATGGTTGAGTGACAAGACACGCCACTACGATAAAACAAAACAAAAATTTTAATTCTTTTGAAAATATATATGCAGAACTGATAAAAATAAGTATTCTACAAAAATAAGTGGAAAAATTATTATTCAAAGAAAAATTACCATGACTTGAAGTGGTCATTTTTTTGAAAAACTCTTCGATCAGGAAAAAATTATTTGTTAAGTTTATGTACACAGAAAAACGCTGGACTTATTATTTACGCAATAAGTAACTTTGGTTCGTTTCAATTGTACATAATAATGTCATAAATCTAAAGTATTTTTAAAGTTTTGTTGTGAAAAAATTATATCATTTAAATGTAATTTAAAACATTTGAAAAAATGTAACGTTCAATTCGTTTTTTTATTCAAGCATGCATTAAAAAAAATAGTATGTGAAAGCACTAAAGCTAAGTTAGAAAGATAAGAAAAATGCTACTTTTTACATGAACATACATTAAACAATTGTAAAATGCATACATCGAAGATACTAGTAGACCATTACATGCGAAAAAGAGAAAACATGATTTTATCATTAATAACATTACTATTCTTGACTTTAAACCAAATGTAAGCAAACCCCTACTTTCAGAAATGATACACAATAAACTATTGTGTTCATATTATCCATATTCAACAATAACGCCATAGTTATAACCTGACCTATAAGTCACCTATTCTTGCTATAATTATAAATTTCATATGGCAACAATGCTTTCGAAAGTAGAAAATCAACAAGAATATAAGCTAAAAACAAACTTCATATTCTTTTCAGCGGTTTTCTGTCTTTTTCGGTATTACCTAAATGATAACAATTATGTTTTGCATTTAAACTTGACATCACTCGATAAATTTGTATCAACACAATTTATATAATGATCATAATAATGATAATTTCATTAATCTCACGTATGTTGGAGAATATTAAGCGCCTGGAAGAAACAGATTTATGAAATGGCAATAATTTAGAAGGGCAAATAAGATAGGAACGAATATAAAAAATTTAACATTTTGAAGAATATCAATTACACAGGTTTTGAAATTGTTTATAAGTGGGTTTCGTTTCTTTCAAGAAAATAAGGATAGTGATTGAAATTCTGCTTTTCTTCTTAGTGATTTTCACTAATTGACCTTCTTAAAAATATCATTTTGAACGTTGAATTTCCCGCTCTTTTCAAATGTGTGGTCAAAAGTAGGGGCTTCCATCTAAAAAAATTACCTGACCTTTGAATCATCTTGAAAATCGAATTCAAGTTCAAGGTCATTGAAACCAGCATTAGACCTTTTACGCCCCCATCAACTTTTGTCTGAAACATTTGTCGATATCCAACAAAAATTATGAATTATTTCTCATAATAGATTGAAATAGCCCACATATGAAAATCATATGAAAATCAGGTTTTAATTAAAATGTATTATGTGGATTTTAATTTTGATAAGCAGTTACTTTTTTCTCCGCTAGCCAAGATCAATAAGATAGAATGTTATCATATTTTTCAACAAACGCTCATACATCTTTTGCGTAATAAGCAATTTCGTTTCCTCTAAACTGTAGATAATAATGTCATAAGTTTTTATTATTTTCGTGGATCAGCGTTTGGAAGAAATATAGTTATGAAATACAAATAATTGAGCAGAAAAAATGAGATAGCGAATGGCATAACAAAACTGTAACATTTTTCAGAATATTCATTAATTACTAGAGTATTGAAATTCTTCAGAAGTGATTTTGCTTTATTCAGAAAAAATGAGGACTGCGATTGGGATTCTGTTTTTTTGCTTAGTCATTTCCAGTAACCCTGTTGGTAAATATGTATAATTGAAACTAAGTGGCTGCGACATATATACATAATGTATATATTTATACTCAGTAAAAATGTTCTTCAACCAAAAGAACTATTTTCTCGCCCTTCAGAATATGTGTCAATTTATTTATCCTGCCTTTTCGAGGCTGAGATCTATTTTTTTTGTGTTCAGTATGTTTATGTCGTATCAATATTTTTTTGAGATTTTTGAAAAAAATTACTTTTTGAAAAAATATTTATGGGTGACCTTTTCGAAAGTATACCCTGAAGAATGAAAAGCATAATTTATTCACATAACTCAATAATCAAAACAATAATTGATTTCGTATTCAAACTATCTTGTTGCAGAATTAGTTCGGAAACATAAACCAGACGCAGTTCATCCTATTCCCATTCTAATTAATGTTCGCCATTATGAACACTTTGCAAATCCAGATTGGATTTTATATTTAACACCACCACTCTATTACGAAGTAGGAATAGATGAGGAATGCAAGTACATAACTGGCATAGTGATTTATAACCGTTTGTATCCATTAATGCTTCCCAGAGCGAATCTTACTGCTAACTATAATCAAAGAGAATCTCGTAACTATGAAAAAGTTAAATTGCGCATGGATGGCGATAAGGCCTACGTGACTGTTCCAATTTCGAAAAATGATCCCCTAAATAGTCTGTTTCGCAAACCATTTGGGCCAAAGCACATCATTTTTGCTCAAGTGCAGGAATAATTCAACTTAAGAGCATATTTGGGCAGCACGGACGTAGTGTGACCTATGAAAAAAAGAAAACCTTTGTCTATTCTAGATGTATGCACAATTTTTGAGCACATTTCGTCGTGTATGAAAGGAGGAACTGATCTTGTAATCCTGGCCCAGTATTAGTCAATCAGTGTTTCAGACTTGGTCCATCCTGGCCCATTCAGTATTATTTTAAAGAATCAGATCATAACATTGCGATGTACATCACGTAACTGGTCTTCTTTATTTTCATAATGTTCATTACTGGAATTATGCAGCAGTTTAGCATTGGCATCGATAAATATTGCATTGTAAATGGTACTATAAGGCACTAAGAGCTCATAATATTGTAATAATCTGCATTTATTTGTTTATTTTGAACGTGCAGAACGAAAGTATGAAGGAATATTTAGATTTTTACAAAGTATTATGCCATAATTTGAATTCTGATGATACATTGTGGAGAAATATAAATTGAATTATTCATGATGAACAAAATTTGTACTTCATTTTGCAATATCTAAATAAGCAACCCCAGGTCCAGGTACAGAAATAAACATAATATACATTTGATATAATAGTATTGAACATAATGTGGAAAAGTTCACATTCTGGACAAAATCGAGTGCGAAGCACGAGATACGTGATGAGAATGAGGTCGTTAAAACCGTAAGAGCTTTCACAAAAGAGAATTTTCTAATTTTCCTAACTTACAGTGCTCTCTAAATTTTTTAAATAGAGAAATTTCACTAGTTATGTACTCTAGTAATATTCTACTAATTCAATTAGAGGAAAGTGAGCCGTTAAGCAGGTAAGTAAAAAATTACTAATTCGTTTAGTCAAAACATTTACTGATTTGTAACTAGAAAAATATAAATTTTTTAGTGAGAATATATGAATTGATTTAGGGCTGTATGTAATAATCAGAAGGTAACCTCCTTCAGCATGACTTATTTACATGTTATTGCTTTAAAATGAAAAAATAAGAATTGTCGGCATCTTAAATCAATTTTGTTGTTCTTCATTCGCATAAGTAACAATCTCATGAAAACGCCACCTAATTCGAAAAAAGTGCAAGAGAACGCACTTGATTAGTATCAAATCCTTCACGTTACGTTTAATATTTTATATCAAAAAGAATCAAAAAGAAAGGTTTACTAATTGACCAGTAATCGATAGAATTGACTAGTCGATATTTAAAACTAAAAAGTTTTTTCATTTCATTTCATGCCCAGACCCTTCAAAATCAATGAATATTTCACTAAATTTAATACATGTCCTATAGAAAAATCTAAAAACTAATGATTGTAACTTTTCTCGAAAAATATTAATCTCAAGCAAAAATTTAAAGAGAATACATATGTATTTCGATGAGATCTACAACTTTTATGTCATTTTTATCTAAGATTGATTTTTTTCTAGACTTTTGGAAAAATATCAAAATGTTAGTAACTTATTTTCTATTAATTTGTATGAAAAATTCTTTTGGGACTTCTACAATGAAGACTAAATCTTACATGATTGATATATGTAACATAATATGAAATTAATAAACTTCGCTCCAAAGCAAGTATTTTATCCATGCGAAAGTATAAAAAAGCCCCTGTTACAATCCAAAAATTACTTATAAGGAGTCTATTATTCATATTCAGGTGAATAACATTTTCACAACGCATGAAAAAAACGCATCCAAGAACATTGTATGTCTGATAAAAAAAATCAGTCAAAATAGTAGAGAAGCGTTCTCATGGCTTACGTGAAATACCTTAAACATTAAAGAAAATTAATATTTGAGAACCAATCAAAAATAAGTCGCTGCGACCTATATGCTACATGATATACATCATCAGTAATAAACTGAACAGTGATGCTATAAATTCTACATTCAGAAACAAAATTTTCTTAAACCAAAAGAACTGTTTGCTTCGATATATAAATAAATAAATAAATATATATATATATATATAATTAAAAACTAAAGGTTAA
>JAABKJ010004898.1:2775-23731 GCA_011634705.1 Andricus grossulariae
TCACTGCTGAATTCACTAGCGGGTCTGAATAATCCTAAAGAATTTTGAAGAGAGGTCAACAGATTTAGGTTGCGGTCAGCAGATTTAGGTTGCGGTCCCCTTCGACTAACAATATAAGCATGCATGTATAGCAAGACTTTCTTCTTTTCTCTTTATCCGATTGAGGCTCCTCTTCGCATACAGTAGATTGCAAACCAACACCCTTCATCAAACTGTGATATCTAGATTAATGAAATTAAAGCCTCTTTGTTAAAATGTAAATATAATAAACCGTTGAGCGAGGATGGGATTTTAATGAGTCTCATCTAGCTGGGCTAAAATCCATGTATATATGTTTTATAAAAAGAACGATAAATTTGATCCTCATGATTACCGGAATATTGTCCTTGTGAACAGCATTGCTAAGATCTTCTCTCAGATTCTGTTGACAGTGTTGACTGCGTGGGCTAACGCGGTGAACATTAACCCAGAAAATCAGGCCGTCTCGGGCCTGCAAGAAGTTGTACAGACCATATTTTTACCCTTAATTCTTCAATTCAGATGCAGTTTTTTATTCCAAAGCGACGAATTTATGCCTCTTATATAGATTTCAAAAAGAATTGTAGCTCAGTAGGCCACTGTCATCTATGTCCGTTGACGTAACTTGTGAGTTGTTTCAAGGAGGGATCTTCAGTCCTCTCATTTTTGTGCCTTCCATCTATGATGAAGGAGAGTACTCTAAAAATCACTATACATTCATGCAATTGAAACAGATCACTTATGTGGCGCTATCCGGCTCGCCTATGCTTATCAAAACTTACAAGTAAAAATTGACCTCAATACGCAATACTATATAAGCCATTTTTTAATGGTCGGCGAAGCAAAATCAAAAGTTATGGTATACCGCAAAGGTCAGCAATGTCAATAAAAATTCTCTAAAAAAAAAGTAAAAATAGTAACGATAATCGGAATTTGTTACACTTAGTAATTAGGAGCAAACGTCTCTTGACTTGGATTCTGTGTCACTCGATGAAAACCTGAATATTTTGCCAACTAACTTTTCTGACATACCCTGGCGTTCTGACTATGAAAGATCCCTCCATTCAAGTAGTCTCCAAGTCATCCCACAACTTAAACTCTATCGGGACTTTTGATCATAACTGCATCTTAGAGTACCTGTGTACATAACTTGTATTATTGCTCAACTTATACTTCAAGGTTCTATCAGGGGTTGTATACGTTTTATCGTTTATTAGCTATTCATTTTGCCAACTGAGAATCAAAAATATTAACCATGGGTCAGCCAGCAACCACGACAGTCAATAGTCAGTATTGGCTAAGTCTTTTAAACTCTGATTTACCTCACGAGCTGCGCAAAGTTGCATTGTACGTCTCTCAGATTCTACAAACTAGAGCATTAGTTCTGGAGACGTTACTGTCTTGATACTCTTGAGCGGTTCCTCCCTTATACAATTTTTCGTTCTCCTCTTAATTCTATTCTGCTGTTTATACTGGCTTCATATGACTACTTTTTGTTTCTATTTATATTTTATATTGTTTCTTATTTGTACCGATTTTAGGTCGAAAAACAAATAGTTGAATAAATAAAATAATATTCTTAATTCGTTGAAAATCATCTAGAATTCTTATAAACATTGTCGAATCGTTTTAAATACCTTTAAATTCAAAATAACATAATTCTCATTATCAATAGACGTTAGTCACTTTTAGATAATTGTAATACCATTTTGGTTTAGAAATAATTATGATATCAAAGAACTGTATTTAAAAACGAAATTTCATTTGCAAATAACTTCTTTTCTTATAAATACAACCATTTCTAGGAAAAATACTATCGGGTCAAAATTGCATCTTTATTGTTTGTAAATGATCTGGTTGTTTTAAATTCAGCTTTTCAGGTTGATGATTCTACTATCCTTGAATGAATTTGTCTTTGTAGGTTGAAAATTCAACTGTTTGGCTGACAATCCTATTATAATGCTGAAAAGTAATTCCTTTGTTGTAAGCTTAGTAGTATATTACGCACAAAGGGGAAGAACAGGGACATAATTGATACATGTCTGTTTTCAGTAAGAGACATAGGAGCCGAACTTAAGTGCCGCTTTTCAAGGTCGTAGGTATGTAATAGTTATTATATGTCTATGACGTCATAATTTTTCACCGATTGAATCAAAGATGACCGACAGGATGAAAACCAAAATATATACCATCCTCAATTTCGCAAAGTAAAGGAAAAACTGATTGATGCTTTAGAGAATAAGTGGGTTAACAAATGTAACTAAAGAATATTCTATTACATCATCAGAGTACACATACATACGTAATTAGTCGTTATTTTGTGTGCTTCATTTTATACTCTCCAAATCAAAGAAAATATTCTAACCGAAAAAGAATGAAAAATTACAGTTTTCAGGCTTTTTATCTTGAATTGTGAAGAGTGACTTTTTCGACTTAGTTGAAAAAAATCGACTTCTTGAAGGTTAAATTTGAAGTAGTTTGTCCAAAATTAATTTTAATAATTAAAGATCAAGGTGTTTGCTTGAAAACCAATCAATTTCAGTTAAAATGTTAACTATTCTTTTCTAAGTTATTATTTTTAGTTTTAAATCATTCTTTTTTGGTAGTGAGCTAATCTTCTTGATTACAAATTTGAATACACGCTCGAAAGTTCAACTACTTCGTTGAAATTTCATTTTATCAATTATGTAGAAAATTTTAATTTTTTCGAATCTCTGACACCTTGGGTGTCGATGACTATTTAGTATTTTTTTATTTCAGACCTCGTACCCTAATATTCGTTGTAGATTGTTTTTTTTCTTCGATTTCGCTGAAATAAGAAAATACCGATTAATGGTCGACATAGTGAAAGAGATTCGGAAAAACTAGAATTTTCTACATGATTTCTAGAGCAAAGAGCAAATGATAATAATTATTCAAATACTGGCAAATTTTCTTTCAAAAAAACTTAAACTCTGAATATTCACTATGTACGGTCAATAATTCCAGAAAATTATACATTTTTACGACTTACAGATTATGAAAATTGTTTAATTAATTGAAATTGTTAACATTATTGTGAAATATCCTCAAAAGACGAATATTACTCATAGCATTCGTTAATTGTGTAATTATTTCAAGATAATGAGAATTTTGAACTATTGACCGTACAAAATATTTCACAGTAAAAACTCGGGGATGAATTTTGTGGCAGCTAATTTTAAGATGGGATTCCATCTCGCTTGGAGTTGGGGTACAAACTATCGTCTATTGTTTTTTCCGCGAACCTGTAAAAAAAATTGACAGCACGTTACGTTTCCTACCCCAAGTCCGTGCGAAAAGACACCTCGCGTAGTGGTACCATTCACACTACCAAGACTAATTTTTGTTTTGCTGAGAAGTGGTACCCTGAAAGTAGATTTGGATTCACACTTTGTTTCTTCGGTCTTTGTTTGAACAAGAATAATTGCTCAGACGATTTCAAGTAAGTTAAGAATGGGAAGCCATTCCATACCGCCACATGCAAATTTGGGGTACCTTAGTCCAATAACATGACGCTCGTATACTTTGATAATGTATCCAAAAGCATTGTGGGTGTGAAACAGGGTTGAACTATCTGGCGTGAAACAGTGATTCTTTACTATACCCTTTTTCTCCCCATGAGGGAAGAATTTTTGATTGAGAAGTTGCTGATAAGTTTCACCAGTGACGGTACCGTCAAAAACCGCATATAAATTCCCGTGGAAGAAACAACCTATACAGTGATTTTCAGAGGTTTAGTACCTGCGCGGCTTTTCGTATTGAGGAATTATGTTTGTTCTAAAAATATACTGCCATCTATAAAATCTTTTTACATTCTCATCCTAATCCGAAGATATGAGTTTCATGTAAAATTGGACTTTTTTCAGTTTCATCAATTCTCTTCTTTTCATAGCCCCTTAAGTCAGGCCGTCTCTCGTAGATGCGCACGTGAACTGTTACTTGGATACCATCTGTGTACGACTAAGTTTCGACGTGCACAGTTGGGAATCTTCCACGTGCGCACGCGTCCACGTTTGAAGTTAGGAGTATCCCATCTGTGCACGTGTACAGTTGAGAGTGTCACAGCCGTGTACGTGAACTTGTTAGTTGAAAATTTGATAGCATTAATTTAGGCGTGTATAGTTGGGAGTCTTTCATCTGTACATATGCACAGTTAAGAGTATCCCATCTGTGCATGTGGGCCATTAAGTTGAAAACCTGATCGTCTCATTCGAGACGTGCACAGTTGGGAGCGTCTAATCGGTGCACGGTAAAAATTGCTAGGGTACATCTGTGCGCATCGACATTGCGACTTGTACAAAATAGTTTAACTTTTGTTATAATGTTTCAAATTCTTTGAAATCCTCTCAAATTACTGAAATTGATTAACAATTCCTGACAATAGTCTTGATTTCCCTCAAATATTTCAAATCCTTCTTTTAGAATCTTCGAATTCCCATTAAATCACTGAAATCAATTGGAAATGCCTTGGAATCTTATAAAATTCCATAAGATATTTGAAACTTTTCAAAACACTTTGAAACTCAATATTAATAGGAACTAAATACTCATCTTGGAAAGTTGACTGAATTATTTCGCTTTTGATCCTGAATTTCTCTTCGATGATTTGTAGTAAAATCTCCTAGGTTTTGAATTCACACCTTTAGCCTCACAGTTGGAGAATTTTTATGAAAACGACTTCAAATATCTTTCTATAGAAATATAATTTAAAAGAAGAATATTCGCAAATACTAATTGATATTTGTTTCTTTTAGCATTAACTTAAATGCGCCTGTGCGATTTGAGATCAAAAGTCGTACTGAAATGTTATGGGGCAACACTTGAGAAGTTTCAAATTACAGTAGTAGTCTTGCACGCCTATTAATTTTTTGATTAAACCAAATAAACAAAATACTTTTTTTTCTATGTTATTTATATATAATTAATGTTGGAAAATATTTGTATAAAATGATTAGGAGGCAACACAGGATGATATATGTGGCCTACAATAAGAAGCTCCTGCCACTTTTTTTTCTCTGTTAAAGGAGTACAAAATGAATTTCTCATATCTCATTTGTCGGTAAATTCTGCCATCGTAATTATCTGGTAAAACTGTCAATATAATTATATTATAATTCATTATAATTGGCTCTTGAATTCATTTAACACTTAACTTATTTGTAAATTATATTGTCTAATACATTTTTCAATTTTATAAATTAAAAGAAATGTTATTTCTGAAATATATTGCGATTTGTTCGTTATAACATGTATATCAGCACAGAAAAAAACTAAGTGTAATCTTGACCAGGATTTCGGAATAAAGATTACCTGCAACAAAAATTACTCCATGAAGGTAAATTTTACCCGCATATTTCGGGTATTCTTCTGCGTTTACCTACGTTTGGAGAGTAATTCTCAACGTCTACCCCAATGGCCTTGTAAACTTCATATCGTCTGCTTGCAACCATCAACACGTCGTATCTTTACATCATATTTCATGGATGTTTTGGTTCAGGACCACTCGGGGCACTCCAGGATATGCGAAAGATTCAAATAAGTCACGAAGAGAACTTGAAAATATTAGTAAAAGTCATGTACAATTTAGTTTTTTATTAACGAGTGAATGGAATAAAACGGGAAACTCAATGAAATCTAATTAAAAGTAATCACATCAATAAAAAGAATCGGAGAGTACAAAGAAAAGGAAGCTGATGGGATTTCAAATTGGTGAAATGAACGTTTTGTAAACACGTGGTTCAGAATATTTTTCTTTATGTCGAAAGGTACAATAAAACTTTAAAGTCCATACAAGTGAAAAATATAATAATTCAATATCCTAAAAATCTGTATACTTTAGAATTGTGAAATACATATTGAAACCTTCAAAGGCTGCATATTCGTACGGAATAATTTTTCTGCAGATAAAAAAAGTGGTGTTAATGTTACGGTGAACCCTGTGGAGGTGCGCAATTTAAGATTTTTATTTCTCACTGTCGCAGCGTCCATGCGTAATCTGTAAGTATACCGCACCGTGACCGAGGCTGTCGGCCTCCACATGCAAAACATCTTAGATTTAACACGTTAAAATAAACGAGATAGCGAGAGGGACGAGACCGTTAGACAAAGAACACGCTAATTACACAGCGCGCGAACTGGACAGTAGTAATACTCCTTTCCTCCTTCCCCGCCAATACACTCGTGCCACTTCTGATTCATCATGCTTACCAGATACTCCCAGTGATCCACGAGACCACTAGATGTTGACTAACAATGTTAAATGCTAATAAAAATTAAAGACCTTCCTAGAGCTGAATCCTCGGTCTAGTAAAAACATGTAGAATGTTTTGTTAATGAAAAAACTACGCTTTAGTAAATTATTCAATAATCAAATGATGCAT
Source organism: Andricus grossulariae (assembly GCA_011634705.1). Taxonomy (NCBI): domain Eukaryota; kingdom Metazoa; phylum Arthropoda; class Insecta; order Hymenoptera; family Cynipidae; genus Andricus; species Andricus grossulariae. Next base: position 9,195 of record JAABKJ010004898.1, read on the forward strand.
AGACAAATGGGTTAAATAATAATTGAGTAAGTTCCTCACCTAATGGATTATTAATTAGCCAGTTGACTTGTTTAGATCAATATAAAATACAGTTACAATAATCAATTTGTTCACAAACAAGAATATCCAACAAATTATAGAATGAGTGTGATAATTAATAGAATCATTTAGCACCAATTCGATTTCGAAATTGCAAAATTATCAGTAAAGCATCTTATTCAAGGGAATTGAAAAATCGAAATTACCTATTGGAATTTTGATTAAAATTAAATATTTTAAGTTAGCTGCTTAGCAACACTGCAAGTGACTTCAGGAGTCTAAGCTGCACAAATTTCTGAAAATTCAGCACTTAGTGGTCACGCGGACCGCATCTGGCCGCTACCTGTTCCTAGGCCAGAAATGCAAACATTGCTAAGAACCCTCCCCCAACTCATCCATACCATGACCTACGTAGTGAATCCTACCTGTCACCTCAGGGCAGTCGTTCGTCGCTTCTCGAAGAAGAAATTGAAAGATGCGGTCTAAGTCTAGTTCCTAGAGTTCGCCTTGCCCGTCTGGCTTCAGCTTCGCGTGACTCGTACGCGATCCGTCACTTCGCGAGACCCTTAGGGGAAACTTGTGTCACGGAGAAGGAGTCTTTTCGAAACTTGAAAATTTGTAAACTTCGCTGGTTGAAGTTAACCGTCAACCTGGAAAAGTGTGTATTTGTGAGTGATAAGAGACTAGAAAGCCACGGTTTCTCGAACCGTGTGTTCGGATTACGACGGATCGCAATCGTGTCGCGTGAGTGGAAGTGAAGGTGGCGAGGAGTTCTTCGACTGGATCAACATCAAAGGCGCACGGAACTTTAAGCACCAAGAATAAGGTCAGATGTTGTTGTAATTTTGACAGGTGTAATTTTACTAAAAAGTGAAACATTATCGTGGCCAACAATTGCCTTGTTCCCGGTCGTCGCTCATGTCTCTGTCCTTTTTCCGGGGATGTAAAATCATAGAATGTCGTAAGATACAATTCGGTTATTGATAGTCATTGTGAAATAGTATTATATAAAATTCGAGATCACTTTACTTGCCGGCCATTCCTTCTTAGCTACCCAATGAATATTGTGGTAGTTTTATATTTTTTAACCTTAAATTTTGTAAAACCTTCAATCCGAGGACGCGTTCGGTGGCTTTGTCATAGGCCCTTCAGTTTTATCCCAAAGGAATCGAAGCCGAAACCGAATATATAAATATATATTTATATATATATATATATCAAGTCAGATGAAAATTCAAAGAAGAAAAATACAATGATGTTGTAATGTTTAATTTTCAATTTAGATATAACTCCAGGTTACAAGGATTATTCTGTTTTATTGTACAATTTTTTTAATGAATTAACGATGCACAGTCTGCAGTGAACCGTAATTTGCAATGAATTTTATAAAAGGGTGTGGGGAGATTGGGTAATAACTACCTACATGACCTTTCCTTATTTCGCCTGACATCATATTCTCAACATCACCGCTTGTCATATTTATTTTCATTCCCGAATTATTTCTATCTGTTTTCTTTATTTCACGAAGAATATCGGTATATTCCAGAATTACAAGAATATCACCATTCAATGTTGATAACACAATACATTCTTGGTTTGCCATGCGAAAAAATTTACCATATTCTACTAGCAATGGAATTCTTTTATCGGCAGGCAAAACATTTCCTTGAAACTCAAATAGCCGGTTCTAATTTGTCTCCGGAGTAATCCAAATATGTCCACGTTGTCCAAGTGCATATCCTAGTATTTCATGAGAAACGGGCCTGCCCGGAGGAGAATTGGACCTGGCATGAAAAGGGGCTACTGAGGAGAAATCCGGTCAGGTGAATATTGTCTGGCACACGAAGAAGAACCAGCATAGCGTTAGCCATTGGGATTTCATTCTGACTCCAGTGAATCGTAACTGGCTAAAGCCTTAGTAAAACTGTCTGGGAAGACTGGGTGATTTTTGCCCACTGGACAAGACCTTATTTCATCTGCAGTCAAATTATCGACTGCGCCGCTTATTACATTTATTTTTATTCGCGCATTATTTTTATCTGTGCTATATATTCCGTGAAGAGTCCCACTATAATCCAATATTGCAAAAACGGCACCACTGGATGTTGACAATACAATATATTCTTGGTTTAGCCCAAGCACATAGTTCGTATGATCTATTCGCATTCGAATTGGTTTATAGGCAGGAAAGACGTATCTTCGAAATTCAAATCGCTGGTTCTGATTTGTGCAAGGAATGAGCCGGACGTAGCCAAGTTGTTCTATCGCACATCCAAGTACTTGAACAGAACGAGGCCTGCCGGAAGAGGACCTGGACCCGGCACGAAGAGGAGGCTCTTGAGGTAAAGTCCGGTCAGGTGGATGTTGTCTGTCAGAAGAAGAAGAAGAACCTGGGTTACGTTCGCTGTTAGGATTTGATTCAGACTGAAGTGAATCGTCATTTGCGAAAGCTTTAATAAAATTGTAAGGGAAGATTGGTTGACGGTTCCCTACTGGACAATATCGCATTTCATCTGGGGTCAAATTATAAATCTCGCCGCTTATCATGTTTATTTTCAGTCTTGCATGAACTCTATTTGACGAACATATTCCACGAAGAACCCCGCTATGCTCTAATATTGCAAAAATGTCACCATTGGATGCTGATAGTACAATGTGCTCTTGGTTTGCCATCGAAATATAGCTATTTCCTTCTGTTCGCAATCTAATTGGATAACCAGCAGGAAAAATGTATCTCCGAAATTCGAATTGCAGATTCTGATTTGTGCGAGGAATGAGCCTAATGTATCCAAGTTGTTCAAGTGCATATCCAAGTACTTTAGGAAAAGGCGGCCACCCAGAAGGCAACCTGATCTTGGCATGAAGAGGATGCTCCTGAGGTGAAGTCTGGTCAGTTGAATGTTGTCTCCCAGTAGGAGAAGAACCAGAGTTACGTTCGCTATGAGGATTCGATTCAGACTGCAGTGAATCTTCATTTGCGAATGCTTTAATAAAATTGTAGGGGAAGATTGGATGACGTTTCCCTACTGGACAATATCGCAGTTCATCTGGTGTCAAATTATTAACTTCGCCGGTTATCATATTTATTTTCAGTCTCGCATGATCACTGTTTGACGAATATATAGCACGAAGAACCCCGCTATGCTCCAATATTGCAAAAATGTCACCATTGGGTACTGATAAAACAATATGTTCTGTGTTTGACACGGGACCAAGACTGTGATCTTCCGTTCGTAATCTAATTGGATAACCAGCAGGAAAAACGTATCTTCGAAACTCGAATCGGAGGTTCTGATTTCTGCGGGAAATAAGCCGAATGTATCCAAGTTGTCTGGGTGAATATCCAAGTACTTTAGGAGAAGTAGGCGACCTGGCCCTCGCACGAGGAGGACGCTCGACAGGAGCCTCAGGTATAGGACCAGAAGGAGAAGATCGACCGCGAACAGTGCGGGGAGTATCAAAGGAATCTCTGCTTGACTGCGAACTCAATTCTGCGAAAAGAAAGAGAGGATTCATGTTTCTTGTTAAACAAATTTCAAAAAGAGCTTGAAACTTTTTTTTTGTTTTTGATATAAAATACTTTGAAATCATGATAAAAGAATTTTTTAAAAAGAATTTGTGTTGCAGAATTGTGGGTCTTTGAAAGGTCAGTTTTTGCCAATTCGAAGGGGGCAAAGTACCTAGAAATAAAAAGATCTTTCTGAAGTTACGTGAGTCCAAGAAGAGGCAATAAGAATCTTCACTGCTGAATCCACTAGCGGCTATTAATAATCCTACGAATTTTTGGAGAGCGATCAACAGATTTAGGTTGCGGTCCCCTTCGACTCACAATATAAGCATGCATTCATGGCAAGACCTTCTTTTCTCTCTTTATCTGATTGAGGCTCCTCTTCGCATACAGTGTATTGTAAACGAACACCCTTCTATTGAAATGTGATATCTTGATTAATGAAATTGGAGTCTCTTTATTGAAAGGTGAGTATAATAAAGCATCGAGCCGAGATGAGAATCCCAATTAGTTTTTGAAAAACCTTTCAAAGAATTGAGTACAGTACTTAGGGTTTCTCTTCGATGAGATATGCGCTGATGAAAAAGTCTCATCTAGCTGTGCTGAAATGCATGTATCAATGTTTTATAAAAAGGACGATAAATTTGATCGTTATAATTACCGGGGAATTGCCCTAGTGAACAGTATTGCTAAGATCTACTTTTAGATTATGTGGACAGGGCTGACTGCGTGTTTCAACGAGGAAAAAGATTCTCCTAGAAAATCAGGCTGGTTCCAGGCCTGAAAGAAGTTGTATATACGATTTTTTTACCCTTAATTCTTTAATCTAGATTCTGTTGTCTATCCCATAGCGACGAATTTTTGCTTTTTATATAGATTTCAGAAAGGCTTCTGGCTCAGTAAACCACTTTCATCTACAGCGCAAACTTCTGAGAATGGGCATGCACACTAAACTTATAACAATTATAAAAAATCTCTATGATAACGCTAGCATGTCAATTTGGGTCTTTTTCATAAAGAATTCATAAAAAGAATGCATGTTGTGAATATTGCTATAGTTGCTGTTTGAAGAATCTTATTTGCATCTAAATCTGATGCCCGGCAAACTGAGACCACCCTTTTTTGTAGTCTCATGCTTAGTGTTCCTTTTTACGCAATAGAAGTCGGGGGATGAGGGTACTTCGATTCAGTTGAGAGATTACAGTCCTTTCTCTTGCAGAAAATACTAAGCTTACCATCACACATTCCGAATTTCGCTTTCATCTAAAGACAGGTAAATTACAGTTAGCTTATGATATCTTTAAGTCAGCACTAAGATGGTTGGCGAGATTGCTGGGTATGCCTGGTCATAGATATCCTAAACGATGTTTTCTTGAATTGAAGGCAATGTCCCTGAAGCCGAAATGCAATCAGAAGTATAACTGGGTTTTCCAGCTCCGAAGTATATGTTCATCCCCATGAGACGTTTATTATGTTCATAAGTTATAAATATTCGAGCCAGGAAATATGAGGGTCATTCTATAGTGTATTGCAAGTAATTAATGTTATTCTGTTCCCGCTGTAATCACGAAAAACGCGGGTTCAATTGGGTTTTGGCATTATACAATAAATTGTTACTGCTCAAATTGAGAGTGGCACGGGATAATAGAATTATGAAATTGGATAACAAATCATCACGTTATGATTCGTAGTTGAAATAGGCAGAGCATATACCGTTCCTCGTTCACGAAAACGAAGGCACTTTTCATTACTAGTCCTAACTGTTCTAAAGCTACGAGACATTCTCGCAAAACTAAAACCAGCACCAGGCAGGGTTGAGCTGCGGCTTGCATCAGACCAGGTAGCTAATGCTATTTTTCAAAAAGACAGTTCAATGAGGTGTTCTTAATGTGTAATCGTGGATTCAGACTGGGACGCTTTTTTTTTTAATTGTGTTTCAGTGTGGTACTATTTTTGATTTGGCAATTTTCTTCCGTTTTTCCACTACTCTAACTTTACATTTAATCGTCTGGTCGCCGAAAATGTGATATAAGCCATTTCACAATCTAATACTGTTGCAGCTTCATCCACGTAAGCCATTTATCTCATAATTATCTGGCTGCTATTTGTAACATTGAAACATTTTACACCTGGGATAATTTGCGCGAGAATGCAACGACAATTGCAGTTTTCCTCAGCGCCAATCAACAAGATCTTCTCAACGTAAATCATTCAATGAGTACCTATTTGAGTTGCAAGCGATAAATCATATCTGTTGAATTTTATAATTTCGTGCCATATTTGACTGTCATAATTTTAACTAATTTCAATTTTATGGAATGCCGTTGTATAACTTCAATCTCATGAATCACGCCTTCGCATTTCAACATGATTTTTAGTGAAATGTAATTTTCTAGAGATCTTGCTGAAATTTTGAGAAAAGTAACTTAATTTGAAACTAGGACTAGATTCCATTTTAAAGCCAATTGAATATCAATGTTGAATATAATATAAAAAGAAAGTAAAAATAGTAACGATCACAGGAATCCGTTACACTAAATAATTCATAGCAAATGTGGCTTGACTTGGTTTCTGTGTCACTCGATGAAAATGTGAATGATTTTCTAAATAACTTTTCTGAATGTCTCTGGCATTCTGTCAATGAAAGATCCCTTAATTCAAGTAGTCTCCTAGTCTTCCCACAATTTAAACTCAATCCGGAATTTCAATCATATCTGCATCATAGATTACCTGTTTATAAAACTTCTATTATTGCGCAACTTAGACTTCAAGGCTCGATCAGGGCTCATCAGTCAATAGTCAGTATTGGCTAAGTCTTTTAAACTCTAATTGTCCACACGAGCTTCGCAAAGTTGCATTGTACGTCCCTCCGATTCTACAAATTACATAATTAGTTCCGGAGACGTGACTGTCTTGATACTCTTAAGCAATTACTCCCTTATACAATTTTCTGTAATCTACTTCAATTTATCCTGCAGTTTACACTGGCTCCATATGATTACTTTTTGTTTCTATTTGTGTCTTATATTCATACTTATTTGTATCGAACTTATGTCGAAAAACTCAAGTGCCGCTTTTCAAGTTTGTAGATATGTAATGGCCATTATATGTATATGACGTCATAGCTTTTGACGACATAAATATACCAACGGCCATTATATGAATATAAGCCTGAGAAATGGCCGTATTCATACGTGTATTATATCAAATATATTAAAAATCATAGATCTATTATTATAGTATATTCACCAATAGAATTAAAGATGACCGCCAGAGTGAAAACGAAAGTATAGACCATCCTCATTTTCGCAAAGTCGAGGAAAAGCTGATTAATGCTTCAGTGGAAAAGTGAATTACCAAATGTAACTAAGGAATATTCTATTGCATCGTCAGAATACACATATATACGTAAGTAGTCGTTATCTTACCTTTATGTGAGACGGCGACGTTATAAGCTTCAAGATTGTCCTTCAAAGATAAGTATATCACTTTATATATTTTATTATGATCATATGATATTTAAAAAGATGCGTACCTTATTTCACTTTCGAAATAAAACAATTGTGTAGAAAATTCTAGTTTCTTTGCATCGCTGACACCTTGTGTGTTGATAACTTTTCAGTATTTTTTTATTTCAAAACTAATACCCTAATATTCGTTGTATATAGTTGTTTTTAGATGGATTTCGTTGAGATAAAAACATACATATTAATGATTGACAAATCAACATAGTGTAAGAAATTCGAAAAAATCGGAATTTTCCACGTCATTTCTAGAGCAAGGAGCCAGTGATAATAATTTTTCATATACTGGCAAATTGGCTTTCAAAAAAACTTCAAGTCTGAACATTCATTGTCTATGTTCAATAATTTCACAAAATTATACATTTTTGCGACTTACAGCATGTAAAAATTGTTTAATAAATTAAAATTGCTGACATGATGGTCAAGTATTCTAAATAAATGAACAGTACTCATAACATTCGTTAATTGTGTATTTGATTGCAGAAGATGATAACGCTTAACGATTGTCTGTAAAAACAATCAACAGCAGGTGACGTTTTGTAGCCCATGTCCGAGCGAAACGATACCTTGTTTATTGGTACCATTCACACTACCAATACTAATTTTCGTTGCAGGGAAATGGTACTCTCAAAGTAGCATTATATTCATACTTGGTTTTTTCTGTGTTTGTTCAAACAAGAATAACAGTTTAAACAATTTAAAATAAGGGTGAAAAATACATGAAAACTTCTAACTTTCTGAATAAAAATAATGATTGTCTAAAAATGTGAAGAAAAGCGTTTGTAGCATAAATTCTACACAAAACTGCTATTTTTCGTTTTTGGGGACATTTTCCGGGCACAAGGATCAAAGTTATTGGGTAAAAATTACTCTTCAAATATTCATTAAGAGCTGACTAAACGTCATCATTGGGTGCTAAGAATACAATATGACCTCGTTTTGGCACGGACAGATATGTATAGTCTTGTACTAGGAAAAGAATTATTTTATCGTCAGGTAAAACACATCTTCGAAATTCGAATGGCCGGTTCCGATTTGTGCGGGAGAAAGCCGAACATGTCCGAGTTGTTCTAGGGCATACCCAAGTCATTTTTAGTTAATTTCAGTCAGATGACAAATGGAAGATGCGAAAACTAATTGATTACTATTGCTGAACAGGTACACGAATGAAAAAAACGAAATAGTGAATAAATAGTGGCTTTATTAAGGAGCACAATTGCATGATTTTTATAGTTTCATATATTTTAGAAACGAACAACTTATAAATACTTAAAAATTGGCGCAGGCTTTTTCTAAAACAATAAAACACACACTTTCTCACAGTATCAGAAATATCTTGAACCTCTTTGTGAATAGTCGCTTCAAATTGCTCTAAGCTTCGGGTTGATCCGCAGGGTTGCTTCATCCTGCGTGAAATAGTCATTCTTTACTATACCCCTTTCCTTCCCATGAGGGAAGAAATTTTGTTTTGAAGTTGCAACATGTGGACTTTTTCTTCTCCAAAAAAAAAATGTTTTGCTCATTCACGTAGCCATTTAGCCAAAAATCTGTTTTATCGCTACAAAAATTTGGGATCTGGATCGATCTCTCTATCATTAAATATTCGAGCATCTGCTTGGAAAACTCTACATGCTTGGCCATCGCAGAATGTTTTAGCATTTGGTGTTCAGAGATTTTGAAAGGATGAAGCTTCAAAAAGTTCTACAGGATTATTTTCAATGTTTTTCGGCGTAAATTAAGTACTTGCGCGGCTTTTTGTATCGAGGAATTGGTTTTTTTTTCTGAAAATATACCGCCACCTCTAAAATCTCTTTACATACTCATTCTAATGGTAAGGTATGAGTTTCATGTAGAATTTGACTTTTTTAATTTCCATCAATTCTTTACGTTTTCAAGCCCTCGGAGTCGGGCAGTCTCCCATCAGTGATCGTGAACTGTTGCTGAGGTACCATCTGCGCACATCGACATTGTGACGTGCACAAGTCAGAAGTTTTTAAAGATTATGAAAAAAATGTCGAAGCTCTTTAAGAAATTTCACAAGTTTCAACAAAAACAAATTTTTCATCAAGATTCTTGGGAAAATTACAAATGATTTTCTATTTTGACAAAGAAAATTTCTGAAAAAAAATTTCAAAACATTTCCAAAAATGTCAAAACAAATCTGGAAGATTGCAAGGCCTTTTTCATTGAGAACAACTAAAAAAAAATTAGTAATAATTTTATTCACTTTAAAATATGTTGAAACATGTTTTTTTTATGGTAGAAATTTTATCTTTTTGAATGAAAATGAAATTTTTGGGTTGAAAAAAATTTTTTTGGTTGAGGATTCAACTATTTTGTTACAAAATTGTTTGTTTTGGCAGAAAATTCAATTGAGTGGTTGGAAAGAATTTTTTGTTCTTGAAAATTTATATTTTTAAATTGAAAATTCAACTATTCATTGATAATTCAAATATTTTGTTAAAAATTTCTCTTTTATGCATGAATTATACTCTTTTTGATTGCATATTTCAAAATTTTTTAGTTGAAATATCGAATATTACTTTTTTTCGTAAAGAATTCAACTTTTTTGTTTTAAAATTCAACTTCTTGCTTAAAAGTTGAACTACTTCGGTGAAAATTAATTTTTCATGAAGATTCATAATTTTTCTTTTAAATTCATTTCTTTCATTAAAACTGTAACTAATTTGTTGAAAATTCGTCTATTGTGGTAGAAAATATATTTTTTGGTAGAAAATTTCAGTTTTTTGTTTGTTACAGACGCAATTGGTCAAGAAATAATCTTTTCTAATTAAAGATTCAATTCTCTGTTCAAATTTCATCTTTTTTTCAAAAACTAATTTAAAATTGAAGAAGATTAAAAAAAATTTTTTCTACAAAATCTGGATCTTTGAAAATTTCGAAACAAAATTTGGAAGCATTTTATGGATTTTAAAAGGTTTCAAGAAAATAATAATGCTTTCTTAATATTTCTGGAATAAATTTGAATGATTTTTTGTTTAAAGAAATTAATTTTGAGAAAATTTATCAAACCATTGCAAAAGATTTCTGAAATGATCAAAAAAGCACCCGGAAGATTTTAAAGCACTTTTTCTCATTCAATGATTTAGAAGATTCCATCCAAAAGAATCTATAATTTTCAAAAATATTTAGAAAGTTTGGAAGTTTATGCAATTTTAATATAAATTTCAGAAAGAATTGAAATAAGTTTAAACGATATTTAGAAGATTTAGAAATTCTCGAATGATTAAAAAATAATTGAAAATTTGAACATGTTCCAAAAAATTAAAAAACAAAAAAAAATATCTCAAGATTTATAGGGAAATCATAAGTGGATTACTAGTTTGAAAAATTAAATTTTTAAAGAAAATTTAAAAATATTCCGGAAAATATCGAAAACAATCTGGAATATTTATTTTGAAAAATCTCTTGAAATAATATGAATAATTCTAGACAGTTTAAAAGATGATCAAAAATTCTTTTCTTGGTAAAAGTGTTATCTTGTTTGGTTAAAAATGCAACTTGTTGCAAAATAATATTTTTTTGGTTGAAGATTCAACTACATATTTTACTAAAAATGTCTTTTTTCAAAAATAATTAAGATTTGAAAAGAGTTCAAAAAGTTAGAACACAATGTGGATTTCTCAAGATTTCGAAACAAAATTTAGAAGTGCTTACAGAATTTGGAAAGGTTTCAAGAGAGAGAGGTTTCAGAATGCTAAATTTAAATTTTGTACGCTACAATTTTAGTTCATAAAATTTGTAGGGGTTGTAGCACCGGAACTGAGGGGAAATGAAGGGTGGCGACGTAGGGCAAGTGAGGTTAAACTGAGAAAGGGGGGTAAGAGGAAGCAGGGAAGGAAAGTAGGAGAATGAGTGGAGGAGAAGCATGAGAAGTGAGAGGTGGAGAAGTGAAAGAAAATTAGGGGAAGGAGTGTAGGAGAACTAAGGGAAGCTTGAAGGAGGGGAAGTTGTGGAAGCAAAAGAAAATCATACGAGGAGAAGTCAGGCTGAATGAGGGAAGGAGAAGTAGGGGAATTGATAGGAAATTAGGAGAGTGGAAGTAGAGCAATTGAGTTAAGGTCGGCGAGGTGAAGCGAATTGTGAGAAAATGAGGGGAGGGGAAGTATGAGAAGTGGGGGAATGAGGGAAGGGAGAGTATGGAAAGTGGTGGCATGAGGGAAGGGAAGATATGGGAAGTGGGGTGTAGGAGAAGTTAGGAGAAATAAGGATAGGGGAAGTAGGAAATGTAAGGGAAATTGATGGTTAATGAGGGGGGTAGATGAAGTGAGGGTTAATATTTTGTAGGGAAGTAGGAGAAGGATAATAGGAAGAGGGAATTGTTAGCTTAGAAGAAAAGAGGGAAGAATTGTAGGGGAAGCGATGGGAAATGAGGGGAGTAGAAGTAGAGCAAGTGATCGGGAATGAGAGGAGTGGAAGTAGGGAATGTGAGGGGAAAGAAGGGGAGGAAAAATAGTGAAAGCGGAGAACAATGAGGAAAAATTAGAGCAGGAAAAGTAAAAAGAGGCAGAATGAGGGAAGGGAAAGTATGGGAAGTGAGGGAATCAAATAATTACACTTTTAACTCATAAAGGACAAATTTTTCCCCAAAATTGGAACAGCTACTTTTTCACATAAAAATATATAGTAATGTTTGACCAAGAAAAGTGAATTTTCAACAAAACAATCAATTTACGACAATAATGAATAAGTTTGACTTAATTTAAATGTTTAAGGGATTTCAAATTATTTCTTCTAATTTTCATGGTTTTTGCGATTTCTGAAGGAAAGTTTTCAACGGATTTTGTGAAATTATAAAAGATTTCTGGGAATTTCAAAAATTTCCAGCGATTTAAAGGAATTTTGTAGGGCTTCCAAAAATATCAAGAGATTTTAATGAATAAGTTTAATTTGATTTATATTTAAAGCATTTCAAATGAGTTTCACTCATTTTAATGCTAATTATCTTATTTTATTGGATTTTTACGATTTCTGAAAGAAAGATTTCAAAGTATGTTGAGGTATTCTACAGAATTTCAAGAGATTCCATAAATTTCAAGCGATTTCAATGACTTTTGTACAAGTTTCCAAGAATCGCAAGTACTTTTGTAGGATTTTCATAGATTTAAAGGGATTTCTGAAGACTTGGAAAAATGAATCATATCAATTTATATTTTGAGGGATTCTTAGATATTTCAAATATTTTAAAGGATTTCAAGGTATTTCATGGAATTTTGTGAGATTTTAAAGGTTTTATTGAATCTCCAAGTATTTTAAGGGATAGCATTTTTTTTTGTTCACTAAAAAATCCTTATCTGTTGAAAATTAAACGCTTATGTTAAAGATTTTTATTTCGAAAAGTAGTCTGTATAGGTTAAGTCTACAACTAATTTGTTGACAATAGGAATTTTTTTCGTTAAATTAATTTTTTCAAACTGAAAATTCAACAATTCCATTTTTTGTTTAAAATTGATCTTTCTTGATAGAAAATTAACCTTCTTGGTTGAAAATACATCTGCATTAGGTGAAAATTCAATTACTTTTTTGGGAATTTTTCTTTTTGGTAGAAAAGGAATCTCATTGGTTGACAATTCTTTTTATTTGTTTTTTGACAAAAGAGAAATGAATTTTTAGCAAAGTAGTTCCAGATTAAACTAAGTTGTTGAATTTTCAAGTAAGTAAGTCAAATTTTACATAAAACCAATACCTTCGCATTAGAATGAGAATGTGAAAAGAATTTCAAACAAAATAGTTAAATTTTCAACTAATGAGATTCCTTTTCTACCCAAAAAGAAAAATTTTCAACAAAATAAAATAAATTTTCTGCAAAATAGGTAAATGTACAACCAAAGCAGATTGTATTTTCAATAAAAAAGAATAAGTTTCTATTAAAAAGCATAAATTTCTGACAAAAAATGGTATTGTTAAATTTTCAGTTTGAAAAAATTAATTCAACGAAAAAATTCCTATTTTCAGGTACAAGGCATTTTCAAAAGATTCACATAGTTTGAAGGAGTTCAAAGAAATTTTAGAGAATTTGAAAATTTTTAGAGTATTTCAAAATATTTCACGGAATTTTCAGTTCATTTCAGTCATTTAATTGATTTTAGAAAATTTGAGATATTTCAGAGTAGGGGAAACCACCCTACAGTAGATAATGATTTATAGTAGATAATCTTCATTAACTGGAAAACTGACAAAAAACATTTATTATTTTAATTACTATAATAATTCAACAAGGATATTATATTTTATGACGAAGCTTCATTGAAATTTTAAAATTAATTGGTGTTTGAGAGCAAAAAATTAATTTTCAATCTGAAAATAAAATTTCCCCTCTTCATTATTCATACTTTTTACCTTAATAAAACATTTCTGTGGCATGTTTATACATTAGAATCAAAGCTTAAAGTTTGATGAACAATTACTTATCAATACAAAGCGTTCTTTTTCTATTATTTATAAATATATGAGGACATTTTATTAGACATCAAATTTTCCTACAGTAGATAACCAACAGTAGATAATCCCAAAATTGCGAAAATTTCACTGTCAAAATTGGCAGCTCTGTGACTGTCTCGTAGTTGTTTTAATTTACAGGTTGTGTTTGTTTTTTTCTATTTTGATTTGTGAAGTTCTTCAATTTAAGTAATTGTGAATAATAAACCAAGAAAATAGCGTGAATTACTAGTTATTGAAAAGCACAAAAATTTTAGTTGTGTTAAGGAGTCAACTAGAAAAGATATATTTTTCAGGACTAAGCTATGTAAAAATTCTGAACTTTTCCATTATCACAAGTCAGGTTAACCAATCGTATCAATATCACGGAATATCAGAGATAAAAAAAATGTCAAAGATGTAAGCTTTTTAGATTCCTGTAGAATAATGATAGTTTCTACTATTATTAGCTCAATAAACTAATTTTAGTTGTAAGTATACTGATGATAACTTTTAATTATGGAGAATTTAATATTTTTTTATGCCTAGGAGCAATACGAGAAACGATTATCTATTGATGAATAGAGATGCCAAAATCGTACCTTTGACCGAGTCTAACAAAAACGTTTAATACACCTAATAGATTAATTTCGTGATATTTTTTGCTACAAGAACATTCAATTGAATATGTAAGCTTTAATACAAAAAGAAAATTTTCCTTTATTTTTGGAAACTCAAGCAGTTAAATACTATTGATTTTCTTCCTGTCTACTGTAGGGTGGTTTCCCCTATTTAAAAAATTTACACAGCATTTTCAAAAGTTTTACAACATTTTAAGGAATTAAAAAAAAAGAGTTTGTAAACTTTTAGAGTATTTTAAAAGATTCTAAGAAATTTTCAATTGGTTTTAGGGATTTAACTGTTATCAAATGATTTTAAAAGATTCTGAAGTATTTTCGAAAGCGTTGAAAAGTTTTAAGTGATTTTAAAGATTTCAAAGAACTTGAAAGATTTTAGGGAATTTTTAA
>JAABKJ010004899.1:0-23730 GCA_011634705.1 Andricus grossulariae
AAAAGAGTCTTTTAAAGCGTCTACTATCCCGTCTGTATCATATAGCATTTCACCTTTGCTGTTTCTCATGCTGACAAGCTCTGTACTTTCACTTTTGTTCATCTTATTAAATACTATGATTTTTGACAATTATCGACCATAAGCTAAATCGTACACTACCACCGGAATTTGTCAGTACGATCAGCGAAAGTACTAATAAAAATCACTGCTGACTTTGAAACGTGATTAATCGTTCCCAAAATGAGAGAGATTGTTTAAAACCCGTTAAAAAGCTTATTAAATTACGCATCGAATAAGCCCCAACAAAGATATATTTGACATTTTTAAGAGAATATACCACTTGAGAATTTATGCAAAAAATTGAAATATGCAAGAATTTCTCGAATTTTATACCTCTAATTCAACTTGTGACACGACCTAGGTCGTGAGGTCTTATTTTTAATTTAAGCAAATAAAACTTGAAAAATCTCCACGGGTTCCTGAGATACGACTTAAAATGTCCAGGTCTCAAACTTCAATTTTCAGTCGACAATTACTGCTCTCGGCCGCGAAAGCGGTGATCGCCGCGAATTTCTCAGATTTTGTTTCTTAACTTCAATTCGTGTTGTGACTTACTACACTGATGAAAAAAAAACTGAAAATAACAGGGCGTAATCTGTGAGTTACTACTGTGGGTTACAATTCTGTGGTAAAAAAACTGATAGTACTTGAGTTTTATCACACAAACAAATTCATAAAAGTTTTGAAAATTTGTTCGAGTTTGAATTTCCCTCGAAAAAATTGTTGGATAATCATGGACGTTGAGAATGATTGAAAGAAGTCCTGTGAATTTTTTAGATTGCTTCGAACGATAGATACAGATAAAAAAAAATTTTAATGGACGTCCCCCCCACCTCCCTGTCTCATCCAATATGGCGGCTAACGGTTTCAAATTGAGGGAAAAATTTGTTTTGATTGTATGCTTTAAAATGCCTGACTCAACATTTGATTCCCTGTAGGGGAATTTTTTGCATGCTTACCCGGCTATACCCTCAGCAAAAAAAGTTATAAAATAAAATATTTTCTTCTCGTTTGGCCCGACCGTCAGCACAACTCTGGTCTAGGATCGTTACAGAACAGTGTGACCTTTATGTTCCCTTCCTGGAATACGTGTGACATTCTAGGCACACAACAGTTCTATAACTCTGTTCTATATTAGTTACATCACAGAATTCTAGAAATGTTACATATCCTTACAGTAACAGCGTTACAGAACAATGTGACCTATATGTTCCTCTCTTGGAACACGTGTGACATTCTAGTGACGTAACAGTTCTATCACTCTGTTCTATATCAGTTACATCACAGAATTCTAGAACTGTTACATATCCTTACAGTAACAGAATTACAGAACAATGTGATCTATATGGTCCTTTCTTGGAACACGTGTGATATTCGAATGACATAACAGCTCTATCACTCTGTTCTATATTAGTTACATCACAGAATTCTAGAACGGTTACATATCCTTACAGTAACAGCGTTACAGAACAATGTGACCTATATGTTCCTTTCTTGGAACACGTGTGGCATTCTAGTGACATAACAGTTCTATCACACTGTTCTATATTAGTTACCTCACAGAATTCTAGAACTGTTACATATCTTTACAGTAACAGCGTAACAGAACAATGTGACCTATATGTTCCTTTCTTGGAACACGTGTGCCATTCTAGTGACATAACAGTTCCATCACTCTGTTCTATATTAATTCCATCACAAAATTTCAGAACTGTTACGTATCCTTCCAGTAACAGCATTACAGAGCAGTGTAACCTTCATGTTCTGTAATTGTTGTGGCACACGATTGTAACAATTTTATGTATAAATGTTCCCTTTTTGTTATGTAACATTTACAGGACGTGTCCGCTGGGAACTGACTGGAGGTGCTATCTGTCAATGCAGCTGAAATTACATAGTAGTGCCATCGAACTGTCATGGCTTAACTACTGGTAAAAAACTCTCTATGCCCTACTAATATTTTTCATCTGCCTAAGTTTCACTCATCTTTATTGTGTCCCATTTTTCCAATGTCACCAGAACACCTTATCCTTGTCTTCTTCCTTCCCATTGCATTCTCCCTTGCATTGTTTGCCAAGCTCTCAATTCTTCTAGTTCTTCGTTCCAGACCCACATCTCTCCGTTTACTTAAATCTTATCTCTCCCTATTATTACTCTGCCACCTTTTCTTCTTCACGCCCATGCCCTCTGAGCAATCAGCCATTTTCTTCTCCTTTTCTGCAGGTCAGATTTCCTGCTATTATCTCTGTTCTTTCTTTCAATATCTTCTGTTTCTCCTTTAATTCAAACCTATCCTTCTCACTCTCTAATGCCACCAACAACATGCCTTCATTCCCTTTCTTCATTCGTCCTACTCTTTTTACCCCTACAATCCTCATTTGTACTTCTATATCTCTTATCAGAATCTTGAACTCTTCCTCTCCCATTTTATTGCTCATTCAAGCACTTGATCGTACCATTTTTTCCTATTTGTTCTTTGATCCCCTTCTATTTGTCTTTCAATCTGTGTTAGTCTCCTACGTACCCTCTCATTCTCTACAGGCATGCTCATCCCACCTTATTTTGCTTACTCGCTAACTGTTACCCTTATCATTCTTCGCTCAGCTCTTGATTTTAATTGACTCACTCTCTCTTCTAGTACTTGCATCTCCCTTTTCCTATATTCATCATTTTCTCTCTGTCGATTTTCTATGCTTTCCCGTTTTTCCCAAACTGTCTCTTTTTTGCCTTTTGACGTCAGCTAAAAAACACTTTAGGTTTTCTTGGCGAACATCTTCAAGTATTTTAATACATCATTATTTTCTTGGCCATTCGTCACAATGGGCACTATTAAGTATTTGAATATTTGCCGCGCACCAGCGACGCCACTAGTGGCGACGATGTAGACTATCATAGTACGGTGTCTGGCCGCCGTGCGAGCGCTATCCAGTCAGCGAGCAGCGGCGGTCAGGCTCGGCAGTTAGTTCCAATCGGTCCGTAGGAAGGTGAAGACTGGAGCTCCTCACGAGGATAGAGGTTCCTTTCTTTCCTACTGTCCTTTCTCGAGGATAGCGATTCTTATTCACTCCTACGGTCCTTTCTCGAGGATCGAGGTTCTGTCCTTTCCTACGGTCCTTTCTCGAGGATCGAGATTCTGTTCTTTCCTACGGTCCTTTCCCGAGGATCGATGTTCCGTTCTTTCCTACGGTCCTTTCCCGAGGATCGAGGTTCCGTTCTTTCCTACGGTCCTTTCTCGAAGATCGAGGTATCTATCCTCTCATACGGTCCTTTCTCGAAGATCAAGGTTCCTGATCTTTCCTATGGTCCTTTCTCGAGGATTGAGGTTCTAGTATTTTCTACGGTCCTTTCTCGAGGATCGAGGTTCCTATTCTCTCCTACGATCCTTTCTTGAGGATCGAGGTTTTTGATCTTTCCTACGGTCCTTTCATGAGGATCGAGGTTCTTTCCTTCATACTTTCTCTCAGAATGGCTCGATCTTTTTCCCTTCACTCTTTGAACGGGAAGACTAACGGGAAAAATGTCTACATCGGAGTTGTCTCTGATCGTAGATCGATCCGGCGAAGGTGAATGAACCAAGTCTCTATAAAAGGAGGTGTGAGCCACGCCGGAGAGCTTATACCGAACAACAGGGTGCCCTTCCGCAAGCCAGAAAGGAGAAACCGGGCCGCCCATATAAATGGCAACGCGCCTATCTGGCCTTGCAAAAATCTATAGGAGCCAGCACCCCCACGGCATCAGCCCTCCTAATCTCGCCGAGAACTGACCACGTCCAAGAATACGACCCCACTCGCCCGGGGTACAACAGCAGTCCCCTTAGGACCCCTCTTCTTTACGGGGGGCCACCGATCATCGACACATACACGCCGAATTCCGGGGCTCCGTTAAACTACTCTACAGCCGCGAACCCGCCTAGCCGCGGTCCCCTCATAGATGCAGAGAACCAGGTAGACGTGTCGAGTTTCTGGGTTCTTCACCAGAACGCCCAGGACCCCGGGATTCTCCCGCTAAATGACCTTGGAGGCCTTTCTCTGGAACTGGAGCTTCACTTGACTGAAGAGGTTCTCCAGGCCGCCGAGGTGTTGACATCAGCGGAACGAACCCCTCCATCCCTGACGATTACCATGGCAGAGGAGGTGGGAGGGACCATCACAGCTTCAGCCCCGCCAGAGAGAAATAACTCGCCACGTACGATTACACTGGACGAGGAGGTAATCGAATCTACTCAGGGAGACGATTATCTGGATCTCCAGACATCCCCGATTTTGTTGACAACGTCTCCTCTCCCTAGTTTGTCACGTGTCAACACGGCCCGGCCTGGGACGTCCAAAGATTCCTATCCTTGAAAGGTTCCGCGACCCCCTACTCCAGGGGCGGACATACTGTCTGTCGAAGGTAAGGCGACCCTCAGAAGGCAGGAAGAGAATCGTATTCGCGCTACGAGGGGTTATCAGCGCAAGGAGGCGACACATGAAGCTCGGCAGCTGCCTAATGACCCGGTTGCTCATAGACAACCCCGGTTACATCCGTACGGGTCTCCGCACAAGCAACAGGCCCTGAGGGCAGTTTTCGGCCGTGACGGAAAACGCACTTTGGTATCAACTCAACGTTGGGTCTCTGAAAACCGACGTCAAAGCCCTCCACGGAGCCCGAAGAGGCTGAAAACAATAGTCGTACGACTATCAGCAAGATCCTGCGAACTAGAACCCCCACGGAATCAGCGTTCCGTTGGTGTCAATTTTATGGCGCCCAATGTGTGGCCCGAGAATTGGGAACCAAACCTTTCCCAAAGGAGTCTCATATCTGAGCTTACGTCGATGTTAACTTCACATTACGCATAAGAAAAAAAAAATCTCCTCTGTGGTTGTCTTCGCTCGTGTCGACAAAGTCAAGCCACACCACACTTCCGAAAGTGTCAAAACACACGGTGGCGCCCTCCCTAATGATCGGACGAACTCCACCTAGATCTCGCCGATCAATGAACCAAGAGGAACTTGGGCATGAGAACTCTCCAGCTGTAGAAATGCTAGGATTTAGGCACTGTGGTCAAGCAGTAAATGCCGCTGAAAGTCACGCAGGCAACATGGAGAATCTCAATCAGGACCCAGACAATGCCGAAGTCTTGCGTGCTGAGCAACCTCACCAGCATGCCTATTTATCGGCAGATCGACCTGACCTTCCACCTGGAAATCCACCTGTGTATCAACTGAAATTCAACAGGTGAATCCACAAAACAAATTGCGGGCAATTCCACCCGTGAACATCGACATGAATCCATCAGGATATCTGTACGGAATCCAACAGGTGAATGCGCATGCCAATTCGGAGGGTAATCAACCACCAAATTTTCAACAGAATCCACCATTCCAGGATCCGTTTCAGAACCAGCAGAGCCCTATTATTAATTGGCAGCAATGACGAGCCTTTCTACAAGGACCACCACTTGCCCTACGAATCCCAGAGTTTCATGGAAGGGATCATGAAGACCCCAACTTATTCCTTACGCAAATGGAAGACCATTTCAGGTTAGTTGGCACACCTGTCAATCAACGCACCCCTCTTGTGAACCAAGCCTTGAAAAGGTAATGCCGAAAGATGGTGGGACACCTATCGCGGACTACCTTATGAGTGGGGAGATTTTCGTGAGATGTTCCTTCATCGATACAATGGTGTTACGGTTGTGGGGCTTTTAAATTCTCAACTGTATTCTCAGCGCCAATCTGAAAAAGAACCTGTGGGACTGTTCCTTCAAAAGAAGTACCTTCTCTTCCGGCGACTACAGCCGACTGCCACCGAGCAAACCATAGTAGCCACCTTGCTCGAGCTGCTGAGGCCATCAATTCGCCAAGGAATCCGCGCCTCACAATCAGCCAACTTAGCTACACTGATGACAAGAGCCGTCGAGGCAGAATACGATGAAACAGAAATTGCCCGGTTTACAAAAAAAAAACTACAGACGGAAAACAAGGCTGAATCTTCCAACCAAAACCCAGCTCCGGTATACTGGCGCAGGGGGACGGCGTCAGAGCATCCCTTCCCCCGATAATACTCCAAAAAACCCAGAGACGATCCAGACAACTACCGCACTTCTACATCCACATCAACGGAATTGAAGTCCAGGCCCTCTTTGACAGTGCCTCGACGGACAATTTCGTGCACCCACGATGTCTTACCGAAAGACAGTGCACGACAATGTGGCCCTTCCACGAACAAGTGGACGTGGCAAAGCCTGGAGTCACTTCACAAATTCTCGGAGAATTGGAATTGGAAATCAGCGTTTGTGGACGATTTACAAAGACCTCTTTTCTAGTTAGCGAAGAACTCAATAGTCCATTGATTCTAGGAGATCCTTGGATAAAGGAGCAGCGTGGAGTTTATGATAAGCCAAGAAGATGTATCTACGTCGGTAATAAAGATAGATTCACCATTCATTTAGTGATTTCACCGACTCCAGCAGCTATCAGTGACCCAGAGATAGTCGTGGCCTTAAACGAGGTTCCCGCTCAGTATAAAGATGAATTCCAAGCAATCCTTCAACGCTTTCCGTAAACTGTCTACCCGTCTGGGGATCTTACTCAAACCAAGTACAAGAAATGTTGGCCGCACGAATCATTGAACCTTCGACTTCTCAATATAGTTCGCCAGTTGTGATTGTGTTTCGAAAAAATGGGAAACCCCGCTTTTGTGTGGATTATCGACGTTTGAACGCCATCACAAAGGACACTTCCCAAGAACTCCCACACATACAGGACACTTTAAAGGAGCTCAGTAATGCCTGTGTGTTCACCACCATCGATCGTTACGGAGTCTTTTTTTCCGGTTCTTTCCCATTTGGATACTGTTGAGTACCACAGGAGGTGGTAATCAGTGATCGTTTGGTAACTTTGTAATCAATTTAACCTCTTTTTAATCTGGTTTCCGATTTTCCTACGGTCCTTTCCCGAGGATCGAGTTTCCTTTCTTTCCTACGGTCCTTTCTCGAGGATCGAGGTTCCTATTCTCTCCTACGGTCCTCTCTCAAGGATCGAGGTTCTTGATCTTTCCTACGGTCCTTTTTCGAGGATCGAGGTTCTGTTCTTTCCTACGGTCCTTTCCCGAGGATCGAGGTTCCTTTCGTCCCATCGGTCCTTTTCTCGAGGATCGAGGTTCCTATTCTCTCCTACAGACCTTTCGCGAGGATCGAGGTTCCTGATCTTTCCTACGGTCCTTTCTTGAGGATCGAGGTTCTAGTCTTTCCTACGGTCCTTCCTCGAGGATCGAGGTTCCTATTCTCTCCTACGGTCCTTTCTTGTTGATCGAGGTTTTTGATCTTTCCTACGGTCCTTTCATGAGGATCGAGGTTCTCTCCTTCATACTTTCTCTCAGAACGGCTCGATCTTTTTCCCTTCACTCTTTGAACCGGTAGACTAACAGGAAAAATGTCTACATCAGAGTTGTCTCTGATCGTAGATGGATCTGGCGAAGGTGAATAAACCAAGTCTCCATAAGAGGAGGAGTGAGCGACACCGGAGAGCTTATACCGAGAAACAGGGTGCCCTTCCGCAAGCCAGAAAGGAGAAATCGGGACGCCCAGATAAATGGCAACGCGCCTATCTGGCCTTGCAAAAATCTATAGGAGCCAGCACCTCCACGGCATCAGCCCTCTTAACCTCGCCGAGAACTGACCACGTGCAAGAATACGATTTCACTCGCCCGGGGTACAACGGCAGTCCCCTTAGCACCCCTCCTCTTCACGGGGGGACACCGATCATCGACACCTACACGCCAAATTCCGGGGCTCCATTAAACTACTCTACAGCCGCGAACCCGCCTAGCCGCGGTCCCCTCATAAATGCAGAGAACCAGGTAGACCTGCCGAGTTTCTGGGCTCTTTACCAGAACGCCCAGGACCCCGGGATTCTTCCGCTAAATGACCTTGGAGGCCTTTCTCTGGAACTGGAGCTTCACTTGACCTAAGAGGTTCTCCAGGCCGCCGAGGTGTTGCATTAGCGGAACGAACCCCTCCATTCCTGACGATTACCACGGCAGAGGAGGTGGAAGGGATCATCACAGCTTCGGCCCCTCCAGAGAGAAATAACTTGCTACGTGCGATTACACTGGACGAGGAGGTAATAGAAGCTACTCAGGGAGACGATTATCTGAATCTCCAGACCTCCCTGATTCGGTTGACGCCATCTCCTCTCCCTAGTTTGTCACCTGTCTACACGGCCCGGCCTGGGACGTCCAAAGATTCCTATCCTTGAAAGGTTCCGCGACCCCCTACTCCAGGGGCGGACATACTGTCTGTCGAAGGTAAGGCGACCCTCAGAAGGAAGGAAGAGAATCGTATTCGCGCTACGAGGGGGTATCAGCGCAAGGGGGCGACACATGAAGCTCGGCAGCCGCCTAATGACCCGGTTGCTCATAGACAACCCCGGCTACATCCGTACGGGTCTCCGCTCAAGCAACAGGCCCTCAAGTCAGTTTTTGGCTGTGACGGAAAACGCGCTTCGGTATCACCTCAACGGTGGGTATCTGAAAACCGACGTCAAAGCCCTCCACGGAGCCCGAAGAGGCTGAAGTCAATCGACGTACGACACTCAGCAAGATACCGCGAACTAGAACCCCCACGGAATCAGCGTTTTGGCAGAACCGTGTCAAAACAAGCGCGCAGGAACTTATTTTAACAAGATTGTCACCTCGAACACCTTCTATCGGTGTTCAGGTTGGTGTTACTTTCCATAATTCGGCCGACTCTTCCCATTACATACACACTTTCCATACCTCATCCTTGAGCTCACCTCTAATTTTGCACATGTATCCTCTGTAAATCCTTTAAACATTCCTCCAATGTTCACGAGCAAGTTCCCCTCAACCGTCTCTCTTTCCTGTTTATCTTACTTTACTTATAATGTTTACCCCCCTCTACTTCTTCATTCCCCTTACCCCTTCCCAATTTTTTCGCTGCCCATTTTTCCTCTCCAGTCCCCATTCCCTCGCTGTTTGTCGCACTCACTAGGTTTTACCAATAGGCAGGAAACCTGCTCAATCCCATGCTATGCAAGCGCGGTGAAGCTCTGTTGAATTTTGGTACATTCGTGGGCCTACCTCGCCTATTGACTGTTCCTCGTCCTGTTCTGGTTGCCGCGGATGCCCAACTCTTAATCGGCATTTCGCTCGTCACCACTAATTTCAGAGCCTGCATCGACGCCCGCATTATCTCCACTCGTTTGTCTTCCCGCATGTCCTATGCCGACTCGTTATCCTCGCTTATAACTCTATTCTCGTGCCCCCTGCCTGGACACTACGTTACAAAAATGCCGTCCACGACTTGCAATTTTTCATCTGACACCTAACCTCCCTCACCCGATACTTTTTCGCCGTCTAAATTTTCACAAAACTAGCACTAAACTACCCCTCTCATTTCGATTTTTTTCTCCCACTATCTGCTCGTTTTGTCTCTGTCCCTGTATACTCCGACAACTCTTGCCCACTGACAAGCCCCCCATTTCTCACAATATCTAATCTAACTTAAAATTAGCCTTAAATAATTTTTTCATTTTTCAGCACATTGACACTTTCATCCAAGTCCTTCAATCTCCATCAGACTCTTACCCCTGATTTTTTTACTCACCATACTTTTACTGCGGTCAGTTTCCTTTTCCCTCCTTAATAGCTACAAATTACAGTACCAAAAAACTCTGTGACTGTACTGTTGGTACCGAAAACGGAAGGCGACTAAATTTACCAAATTAGTGAATTAATTAATTACTACTAATCTATATCTTCGTAAAAACGAATACTCATGATAGTAATAAAGTGAGCCTATTATGTATGATCTTTTGTACATGCAGTTAATCTAGTAATTATATATTATTTATTAATTATTTTCTATTCAGTTTTAACTGGAGTAACTATAATTAGTTCAATATTTACTAGCTTTGTAAACCTTAAAAAATGTGTATATTATCCCCTTAAAAGGCCAGGGGGGTCTGTTGGCCCGGGAGCGTTGTGCGATTTCCACAGATTATGCCATTTTTTTGCACACCGCTCTAACAGCTTTAAACAACGTGCAGAATATTCTGCAGAAAGTAGTATTTGGCGTGAATTTTCTTTTTGAGAATTCAATGCAAATATGCGTGAAGAAGGTGATATTTCGTTTGTAGCTTTGTTTACTAATTGAGGCATTGGTTCTTCAAAAATGGAGCAACTGTCCGTTCCCGAAAGTCGTAGTGTTCCATTAAAACATGAATTGTGTGCTGCAATTAGAATATTTCCATAACGTGACAGGTTTAAGCATATAATGATAGTATGTATAATGAATTTAAAAATATTGTTACTAAATTTTACAATGTAGGGGAGACCACCCTACAGTAGATAATCATTGATTTAAAATACTAATGTATGTAAAATAATTAATTGAATATAATTAATATTTGAGCCATAATGCGTGTTAATATATTAAAATTTGAATTGACTATTTAGTTTATATTTGTGCTTTTAATCAATGATTATCTACTAATTCTTATTTGGACTGCAACATTACATAAACTTTAAGGAGTTAAACCAGATTCTACAGTGACCAACTTAGGCAAAAATATACGCAAAGGGTCAGGCTAACGTAGCTCTAAGCAGAGTAAAAAAGCATAATCAAAGCAGCATAACCACTGTAAAATAGAAAACTTCTTGAAATGATATAGTTAAATCATAATTTGGAAAGAGAAAAGGGATGAGTGGACACGACTATCATCTTCGACTTTCTTAAAAACTTAGCAACGCGTGTTTTGAGACACATTTTTCTGCTCCAGTCACATTCAGGGTTGTTGCAGAAGACGGATTACAAAGTTTTAGAATATTGACATGTTTTCCAGTTTAACTTTCAGAAAAATTTTTGGACAAATGTTTGAAAATTCTATTCAAAATTTGAACTTGAATCAATTTCAAAGTATTGTACTGTTTGCAATACAATTTCCAGAAATACTTTTGGATATATATGAAATCATTAATAAATGCAAATTTCAAAAGTCTTTCCGAATATTATTTCAATTTCAACAGAGTTTTCTTATATAGTAACAAAATGAATAATATTTAATAGTAAAAAAAGTAACAGGTAATATGCTTAACGCGGTCATTCAAGTCATTAGAACGTAATTTACTCAATTTATATCAATCTGAATTTGTAAAATAAGCACACAAGTAGAAAAATAATTGGTTAGTTGTGATGTGTGTGTGGGGGGGGGGGGGTGTGAGGTACCTCCTGGCGTTCAAGCTATAAAGCCTATTGTGGCACACCCGTGTTTATTCTTAAGGCAGTACTTCGAATCCAATCATCTTCGCTGAGTGTTTTTGGATCTTCGTGAGGTTTCGTTGTTACCAACGTTCTGAGATTATACCTTTCAGGGGCCAGGCGTACTTATTACACAGTAAATGACGTCCTACTTTGTAAGTGGCAAAGTGACCCTCACCCACTCTGCCCTCCCTAGCAGACTAGGGGGACGGCGCTATCCCTGTGAGGTCATCAGTTAGATGCACAGATTCGAAGCACCCCCAAGGCTAGTCCCCTCAACATGGGGCCTCTACCTCAATCCGTAACCAGCCTCTTCTGAGGGGACCTACAGGTTAAGGTGGGTTCAAAACCACCGGAACCCCGGTTGAAGTACAAGGAAAAATTTCGATTGGTACCAGCTCAGGGATCTAACCCCAGTCCTCCTGCACGGAAGCCTGGCGCGCTATCGTCTAAGCCACTGAGACTTCCTTACTAAAACAATTATTGAAGCTTGAAAAAAAATACAATAGAAATTTCCAGTAATTTTTTCAAACTTCCAGGACTTCGCCAGGATTTCCAAATTCTTTATCAAAATTCCTGGACTTTTCTAAGTTTTTCAGGTTTACTAGCAACCCTGACATGGCAACCCCGACCGCATCCCAATGTCGGTCATATCTGAGTGCCTTTTCCAGGAGTTCAAGAAACCACACGTTTCATATATTACCAGTGAGTCTTCTTTGTGTGGCTATTGAAAATTACGTTCCCGGAAATAGGATTGAAGAAGACAATAAGCAATCCATAGTAGTGGCGTAAAGAATACTCTCACACTAAAAAAGAATATGTTATTTGGAATATTGGCGCACTGTGTTCAAGAAGATTAAAAACAGTAATACACAATTAAATTATTATCTGATGATGATGATGATGATGATGATGATGATGAGTCCCTGTGATAAAAAATACTTCTCAACACTAGTGACGGGGATGTTTAGAAATACTAGACTTTTAACCTCAAAGCCAGGACTCGACTCGAGTGGAACCATAGACCCCCCAACGAGCGGGTCAAGGGGCTGGATGTAAACCATAGAGTACCTTCAAGCCCATATTTTCGTTGTTGAATCAATCGATCGTGCAACCGATTACTTTTACCGTTCCGCGCCAATTCCTGAAATCGCATTCCCCTTCACGGTATGTAAAGAAAATAATATGTTAATCAAGTGGGAGACTAGTAGATTCCCAACTCGCATGATAACCGCGCTCGCTTCGCTTGCACGGAAACTTCATGCTTGTTGGGAATCTCCTAGTTTCTCCGCTCGCTAAACAATGTAACATTTTTATTCCTATTCTCTTTCTTGAACCTACATCTCGAAACTGAAGAGGCATCTTCAATATAACAGGATTCAATTCCTAATTATTTACTGACCTTCTTTTATTGTTCTTATTACTATTTGTTCATTGGTACGTCTTAAAAAAATGCAATTCTTATTAATTTATTAATATCAATTCTTTATTCTTGTTACCATTTGTTTGTATGTTGATGAAATATAGAGACAAAAGACTCAGTTTATTCCTTTTTGTTTCTACATTGTTTGAAATATTCACTTATTTATTATTGTTCGTTCAATTGTGATACGTTTAACGCTGTTCTTAATAAATGGGTTGCTGTGTTTACAAAAATCATACATGCGTCCGTATATATTTATTAACATACATATATAATATATCATATATATATATATATATATGGGTGTTTTTTTAACTTGAGACATCGATATATCTAAAAAAATACGCATCCTATGAAAAAATATCCGGAATCAAAACTTTTCATTTTCGAGGGGGAAAAGCGAATTTGAACAAATTTACCCCACCCAACCCCCAAGGGTCTACCTCCTCGTACATATATTAAGTAACTATACACTCACCTCTACCTCCACCTCAAACACTACCACTCCACCTCCACCTTCACCGTAGCCACATCTACAAGCGAGCTGCTATATAAACTAAAATTATGCCGTCATTGATTTGATACCATTCTCTCTTTATGCAGCATCAAGATGACTTCTACTTTTCAAGATTTTCTATAGGTCTACTCGCGAGTAGACGCTTTAAAGAGACATCAGATGTACTAATGCAACAGAGCAAAAAATCTTCCGGTCAATGTGACTTTGTGTGATGAAAGTAACTGTCATGAATTTACTTCTCAGAAGTTGACAGAATCTCAAAAAACCACTAAAAATAATAACAGCAATGAACAAAATGATGATAGTAGTCAAATTAGCAGCAGTAATTCAGTAGTGGTCAAACTAAAGAAGTCTTTTAGCGCAAATTTGACTCTTTCCGTAAAAATGCTCAATATCATGATGTGTTCGAGTGTTTTACGACTAAGAAAACATAGAAGGAAAACCAGGTTAGAGCAGCTGAGAAGCAGGAGGATATGGACGAGAAAGATGGAGACCAAGATGAAAATGAGAAGGAGGAGGATCAAGAAGAATTCAAAGAGGATCAGGAATATGTTATTACAAGTTGAATGTAACGTTTAAATCATTAGTTACTTAAATTAGTGATGATTGGCGCTGCTACACATTTAGTACATTTTTTTAGTTTCTTTCACCGTTGGACATTTACAGACAAAATTTTGTTTAATTCATAATTCAAGTGTAATGCGGTATCATTCCTTCCTGCGTTAGATGTTTTCAGACATCATTAGATTGGTTTCAAAATCGAATGTATTGTTGGCTTTTATCCCATTCATAGATGGACTTTACAAATTTGGCTGGGTTCAATTCAAAATCCAAAATATTGCTCGCTACCGTTCCTTTCAGTGTCTGACTTCTACAAACGTCGTTGGGTTAAATTCAAATTTCACACTCTTGGCACTCCTTTAATTCAGCCTGAACTTTCCTAAATAAATTAAATTGAATTGATCAGGTATAATATATGTTTATATAAGGACTATTTCCCTTCAAAATTTTCACTTTCGTTTAAATGATTATTAATTGGTATTCTTTAATCTAATTTATAGAGCCATACAAACAATAAATGTAGTAAATACATTTAAGATGGGTAGCCTGGTGAACTACCCTCAAAACTCTAATCTTTAATACACGTGAGCAAATTATTTTTTCTTCTGGTAAACCTTTAAAATTGTTACCCCCTGATCAAAATTAAATTTCCCACGCACAACTTTTAATTTACCTCCAATTTAACTGACTTGACGGTGGCGCCATCTGTTACCGGTGACCACTTATCGACTGGTGGTATTTTGGCATGGATACGAATCATTATTGTCTTTCGGTGAATGACCGGTCACTGTTTGAGCAGCATTTAGCTTACAACCTAACCGTGTTATAAAATTCGTCAAAACAGTGCACCATAGCCTCGTGTGCCGTCCAAGTGTACGGCGCTGCCTTAGGTAACATATATTTATACTACACAGCTCTATGTACTATAAAATACTACTGCGCAGTCCTATGTATAACCGAACTTCAGTGCGCATCGACATGTGTCGTAGAAGCCCATTTTACATTTGTAAGTCTACTGCGCATCCATAAGTATCGTAGAAGTGCACTGCGCAGCTGTATGTACTCCAGAACCTTACTGCACAATCTTTTGCACCGCCGAATTGTAGTACGCATTCGTATGTTTCACAGAAGCCTACTGCACAACCCTAAATGTTGTACATCTCAACTCAACTGGCTTATATACTGCGAAGCCCTGTTGGATGTAATATTTACCTATATTCAAGAAAGAACGATCGAACTTTCTCGAAGGGGTTATTGCTTTCGACATTACCTGTGACGAAATATCTACAAAATTTGATTGATCTTTCTCGAATGTAGATAAAGATCACATCGAATATCAATGCTTCTAGAGAGTGTGATAGAGAGAACCTGTATCCTTCTACATACTTGAATGAATTATTCTTTCTTGAATTTAGGTAGAAATCACGTATCAACGGTTCTAGAAATTTGATGCAGGTGAGAGCCCCGCATGCATCGACTCTTGCAGAAACCTCGATCGATCTTTCTGGAATATAAATAGATTCGGGGTAATAAGAGTGACCGGCCATTATGATTAACTCAGTCGATATCTCTAGAATTACAAGATGTATCGGAACAACACGTCATACGTCAGACCTTCTAGAAACTTTGATGTACAGAAAATCGTCAGACATCACATCAAAAGTGCTGGAAAGCTCGACACATTGAATTTTAAATATTTACCATTCTAGGTGGAAGTTGATAATATCAATTGATCTTTCCTGAAAAGCCGTTAGAGATTACATCCAATATCAGTTGATCTTCTAGAAAGTCAAACGACATAGAAAACCTCAGAAGTAAGAGCTTCTGACGTTCAAATCTTCTGGAAACTTCGATGGATAGAAGACCCTCAGAAATTATGTCAAAATTTCTAGAAGGTTCGATTACATTCCGGAAACTGGGGAATTCTCAGAATTTGATCCTTGGTTGGTATTGCAGGGACCCACCTTGTTAAGCGAGCCACGATCACTGTTTAACGACTGAGGTAATCCAGAAAGTTTAACGAATAAGAATCTCAGAGGCCGCCTACCTAAAAGTTGCTTGTGGATTCGGACAGTAAAAGAGGGACAATCCTTATTGGTCAAGTCAAGAATCTGCGCCAGGGACCTACCTTACTGACAGTTCAACTACCGGCTTGAGTAACTGACCGGTGGCGCCATCTGGCAATGGCAGCTATAACTACGCAGTAGGGCCGCTGAACTGTCATAGCTCAACTACTGTTACCGAAAGGATATGTATGGAAAATGGTATGATTTTACCGGTAAGAAAGGATCTTCCCGTAAGAAGGAGTTGATTGGAATGCATTAAAGCATTTCAATGCGCTTTAATTGCATCTTTACCTAAATGCTTAGTAATTCGTCGAAGTGCAATGAAATGCATTGAAATGATGCTAGGTCGCTCATTGGTTGAGAAAACCCTTCTTTCATAATTCTTTAATTAATTCCAGTATATTTTTATTTATGGGTGCATTTCATGTATTGAAGAAGTCATTCTGCTAAAAAGTACTCACCGAGATCGATCTTTATTGTCCTGGGAATTTATTTTCTTGTGATTTAAGTTACACGGAAGGCAATCAAACATTTGTCATCAAGTTGTTTTTTCACACTAGTGGTATTAATTAAAATAAATACGAAAAACAAAACTTCTTAATAGGCGCAAAATTTGGCGACGTCTTTAGAACATCATCACGACGACATCTTAACATCCTATATCCATGTCTTTAAGATGTCTATGATAATTTAAAGACGTCGTACGATCTGACGATGTCTTTCCGACATCCTAAAGACATCTTAACGACATAGACATAGGATGTCTGAAAGTCGTCGTAAAGATCTCGTAACGATGTCGTAAAGATGCCGTCTAATGTTGTACCCACTGGGTTATATCGCACAAAAAGAAGTCCCACAAGCAAAATATAGATTCACTTATGTATACAATTTTGTCACAGAACTTTTTTTAAAACACTTTAAGAATCTTGGCGTCTTGTCTCTTGACAGTCTGCATTCTTTTCCGCGATGAATATTAACTGTTGTCAGCTGGAGCACCCCTTAGATGATGATTATGTGAACTATGTTTAGAATTAATGTGAATTGAAACTGCGACCGAACTTCGAGCAGAATTAAATGGCATTGATCCTGATCAATACTTAGTTCCGTGAAAGGCATTGTATGGAATTGAGGTTGATGGGTTACCGAACCTCATTAAGATGCATTAATGGAAATTTCCCGAATTGCATTACTATGACGTTAGTTTATTGCCTTCAAATTTGTGCACATTCTAAATGATTGGAATAAAACGAGTTTTATACAATGAAGCGCATTCAATGACATTTTTCACAAAAATGCAATTGGTACGCATTCAAGGGCTTTGAAATTCCCGTTTCTTTATATGCCACTTTATGCCGTTGCTTGTTCGTTTGACACGGCTTCCTTCAACTAATGTTCATTGCCGTCGTTTTTCCACGCCTAATCAAGCTGTGGCTTAATCTCCATTGCTCGGTCTTCTGAGATGTATAGTTTAGTACTGATGTCCCTTTCTTCAGCGATACGATTTCTTAATGCGACATTCTTTATATGAGAATGTACGTCAACCACTCCTGCTCCTTCTATCCTAGAAGGTGAGCAAGAGCGGAAAATTTACGGAAGAGACTTCGTAAAACACTGTTCCTTGGATTCCGGTCTCTGGCCGTGGATGACCTTATGCGATAGACGGCACAGTTAAAGATAAAGCTTTCACATCTGGATACTTTTTTGGAGCTAACAATCATTGTAGAATGTTATGGGGAACAGTCTTGAGGGACCAGCTAAAGTGATCCCAGAAGAACAGCCATTTGCATCTGGCTCGCGATGGACTGAGCCTGACGCTGGGAAGACGGGATTTTCTGGAGTTGGCTAAGAAATGAAGCTTCCATACCTCCAAGACAGCCGATTATGAGTTATTGACATTTTGCCCGTTTTTCTGCCTCCTTTATTATAGGCTGGTGCCGATAATTCAATCACGTAAATGATCTGCGTCCTTCGATCTGGGAATGTGAGAAATTTTAGGCTCCGGAAGCTACGATCATGGTTCCTTAAAGTAACCAATCCCGACGCAACTGAAACGTGCACGTCATAAACTTCTGTTCTTTCTGTCCTAGAAGGTAAGAAAGAGCGGGAAATTTACCCGAGACAACATCGTTCAACACTGTTCCTTGGAGTCAGGTCTCTAGCCGCGGATGACCTTACGCGGCAGACGGGACAGTTGGAGATGGAGGTTTCTCTTCCGGATACTTTTTAAGAGCTACTAATCTTTGCAGAATGTTATGAGGAACAGTGTTGATGGACCAGATGAAGTGATCCCAGAAAAACAGCCTTTTGCATTTGGTTCGCGATATAATGAGCCTGACGCTGGCAAGCTGGAATCTTTTTGAGTTGGCTAAGAAATGAAGATTTCATAGCTCCAAAACAGCCGATTATGAAAACTACAAGATGGACATTGTAACCTTCGTACAGCCTGCTCAGCTTCAAAAGAAGTGCTTGACATTTCGCCAGTTTTTCTTCCTTCTTTGTCGTGATATTCCAACGGACTCGAGTTCCCCCTTGAGAAACATGTTGGACAGACCTATCGAGAGCTCTTCTCTACGTATGATGCCGTAGAATTTACCATGAAGGATCTTGTCAGCATATTCTCTTAGTAGAAGCGTATGTTCTCCTTTCTGTACACGACTTTTGAGCACCGAAGGTGTAAGTGATGCTAGGCCATGTGTAGTGTCGCTGGAATGAAGTGGGAGTCCAAGCTCCTCTGCGGCCTATCTGCGGCACGGTATAGAAACGCTGCAACATTGACGACTTCATGTTGATGTACGACTCGCATAAGAGAATCTGCACTATTTAGAAACGAGCAGGCTGTGGCCAGAACCGTTCTTCAATGAAGACACTCCAAGCTCAGCAAACCTCTACCCCCTTTATCTCGAGGTAGGTATATTGGAGGTACGGAAGATCTAGGATTATGACTTCGATGGATTGTCATCATCTTGCGTGTGCTTCGGTCAAGTTGCTTCAACTCATCGTTTTAAACACACATGCATTTTGGATTTCCGCTTGCGGTATTCCAAATCTTGGAGTTATTATTATTATATATTTTTTTAACTTGTTCTCGGGTTGAAAAGATTTTAGTTTTCCATCATAGCCATGGACTAAGTCGAGTGACTGATGCGATAAGAATAGAGATAGTTAAATTAATACGATGTATGGAATCAATTAGGAGCATGGTGTAGTTTGCAGGTCTTTTTTTACCGCTGTTATGCTTACACAGCGGCCTTGAGTGTTGGAGGTGACAGCAGTCGCCTCTGGATGCTTTCTTAGTAACCATGTATCACTCCATAGGTTGTCAGTCGCTTGCTTCCTGATCGTTCAGAAAGTTTTTTACAATCCGATAGGTGGTTAATGAAACCACCCCCTGAACTGCTGCCAGTGCCCTACTCACTCCTAAATGTTCAAGATGTTCAGTGCATCTTGCGTGCACATTGCCTGTAGCAGAAATCACAATAGGATGAATAGATGCATGTTTCACATTCCTCCATATTGTCTTTACTTCATGCCTTAGCTCGCTATACTTGTAGATCCTAGTCGTATAGATTGCGTGCAAATTTCGGTTAAGTGGGCAAGCAATGTCGATGATGTAGACTCCTCCACCTTTTTTTTCTCGTATTACGATATCCGGTCGATTGGTTCGGATATAATGATATGTCTGAATAGCAACATCCCAATATACGATGTAATCTTCGTTTTCCAAAACAGGCATTGTAAAGTATCCATAGAAAGGCATCCATGTTGTTAAGAGTCCTAGGTAAAGGGCAATCTGTTGATGTATAATTGCCGCCATATCATTATGCCGGTGCATATATTCTCTTTGAGCCATCACGCGACAAGCATCAATAATGTGCTCGATGGATTCGTTGGTATCTCCACATAATCGGCACGGGTCAACCACGCTTTAATGTAGCACGAGTTTGCGATAATTTCTGGTGCTGACAACCTGGTCCTGTATCGCAATAACGAATACTTCCGTTTCTGGATACAGGACGCTCTTTCTCAGCTAAATATTGGATGTCTCACTATCCACTTCATGTTGATCTAACGTTTTGGGGTGCTCGCCGTGGATGGCCTCCTGTCTCCATTGCGTTTCTAATTCCTCTATGGTTCCTGCCCTGGTACTCAAGGTCTCCTCTAAGGACAAATTCAAGAGCGTGTAGTCAAGATCAGCTTTACAGATAGTGTTGTAAAGCGTAACATCTCGCTTGCTTTTGAAATAGTCTCGCAACTGTATAACTTGAGATTCATACAGTTTCCTGACATCTACAATGCCCTTACACCCTCTATGTCGTGGTAGAACTACCCTTTCAATCGCCGAATTACTGTGGCGTATTCAGTGCTTCGTCATTTCTACACGGATGATTCTGCTTAATCGTTCGAGGTCGGTGTTCGACCATTTGATGAGCCCAAAGGAGTACGTGAGGACAGGAATGTCATAGGTGTTGATTGTCCTGATCTTGTTGCCGAGTTAAGAGAACTCTTCAGAACCAATCTGAGTCTTATAGTGAAGGCAGTCGTCAGGTTTTTCTTAACTATCGTATGTTGAATATCCTTAGATTAGAGAATACCCAGGTATTTATATGACTCCCCCTCAGCCATTGCCTTGATGTAATTCTCGAAATCGTTCTCTAGCTCTGCGGTCTCTAATTCTCCCCTAGTTGAATGCATTGTTCTGAATTTATCTAGTCCGAATTCCATGTTGATATCATTGGAAAACTGCTTTGTGACATCAATCACTTGCTGCAGTTTCTGGTCCAGACTAGCGTATAGCTTCAGGTCATCCATGTATAGAAGATGGGTCACTTGATGACCATCCTCGTTATCGTGCTATTTAGTGTTTTGCTCAGTGGGTTCAACGCTAAACATAACCATAATGCACTGAAGGAGTCTCCTTGGAATATACCCGTCGTAATGCTTATTGATCTAGTTATCCTTGATTGTCCATGGACAAAATACTTGATTCTTGTACCCCAAAGCATCATCGCACGACTTAGGAAGTCAATAATGCGTGGGCAAATTTGTTATATTTTCAAGACGTCAAGCAAATAGTCATGTGGTATGGAAGGAAAAACTTGCTTGTAGTCAGTGTATGCCATGTGCAAGTTTCTTTGCTGGTTACGAGCTTGCCTCATGGCAACAGCGTCTATGGTGACTAGATCTTTACTGCCTCGCGAATTTTTACAACATCCTTTTTGTTCTTCTGTAAGGATGTCATTCTCGTCGCAGTGAGAATATACCTTATCTGATATGATAGCTCTAAGACATTTATATATTGTTGGAAGACAGGCTATCGGTCGAAATTCAGATGGATTTTGAGCGTCTGGTTTTTAGGCAACATATACGTAGTTACCTGGAGCATAAAGTCTGGTATCAGATCTGGTTGTTTGATAATCTTCTGAAAACACTTTCCCAAACAAGTATGCACACTAGTCAGGTACTTGTACCAGAAGTTTTGAACCATGTTCGGACCTGGAGCTCTCCAGTTACTTGCTCTTTTCAAAACCGCTGAAACATCTAAAGCTGTAATGTTAGTCAGCTCCATTTTAGGTTTATTGCTAGCTCTTGCCTTCTCTAATTGGAACTACGCAGCGTTTAAATTGCTTCTGTTCTTTTTTCCACAAAGACCCGACCAATAGTTAGTCATGCCTTCCAGTTGAGGGACGTTGGTGTCCTTCTGGTT
This sequence comes from Andricus grossulariae, assembly GCA_011634705.1. Classification (NCBI taxonomy): domain Eukaryota; kingdom Metazoa; phylum Arthropoda; class Insecta; order Hymenoptera; family Cynipidae; genus Andricus; species Andricus grossulariae. The sequence goes on from JAABKJ010004899.1 coordinate 21,595, forward strand.
ATTTTGCTCTACACTTAGTTCACGATAGAACCTTCTTCCATCTGCCTGAAAGGTTTGATTTTGTTTCCTTCTTGCACTACTTTTCTTGTACCAACAGAGCCTAGCAGTATGAACATAAGTCTCTGCCGTTGGCAGTCTATAATCTCATCAAATATTGCTGGTGTTAATGTCTCGATGTACTGAGGGTGGATGATTTTAGCAACATGGTGTATTAGTATTCTGGTCCTCTTACCTTTTTTATATTGAGTCAGTCGACCCAATTTGCACCTTACTTTGCTGACATCCATATCCAACCTGATCTTCCATGCTGGATCTCGCTCCTTTCCTGGGGCAAAGACTGCATTTGTAGGCCTAGTTCCGCGGTCCAACCTTCTAACGGTAGCCACAGCTGCACAGTATGCAAGAGTTTGTACCTCTAATGCAGTTTGTGTTGCGTTCGAATGCATAGGTAAAACCTTGCTGTTCAGGTGTTCTATTAGTACACACAGATCATTTGTGATGTTTATCTTAGGCAGAGAATGCCTTTGTGTTGCTTCTACATGTCTTAACTCTAGTAAAGCATGACCAAAATTCTTTTCAAGGTGCTGTAGTTTTTCTGGGATTTCGTTGTTCAGATCATCGTTATCAATGTTCGTATGTAGTTCTAGTAGATCCGGTACTTTATGTTCATTATGCCTAGCATCTACGCCTTCAGCTTCAATCAGGTCTTCGTTTTCCAAATCTTCCAAGGGAAGTTTATCAATAGGGCGCTGCTGTTCCACTTCCATTTCGATGGCAGCTATTTCAACAGCCGTAAGCAATCTGTTTACAGATATTGAGCGATTTTGATCTTCTAAATTCTACTAATTTATTCTTGTAGCTAGTTCTGGGTACTTGAGTAAAAAAAGTCGATAATGTTCTCTTTTTACACTTTGCCCACTTTTTTTTGCCAAAAAATAAAAGGGTATTACGTCTGTGTTCATATCGTATGTCCATTTTAATTGCCTTCTTGGTTGTTGAACCTCTGCTTCTGGCTCTGATTGTATTAGGCCATCTAGGTCTAGAGAATGTGGCGGTGCTGGATCGTCGCCAGGTTGAGGAGGCCATCAATTGCCGCTACTTGTTCCTGTGATGCAGCTTCCTCTAACTGATGTTCGTTGCCGTCGTTTTCCACGCCAAATCAACCTGTTGTTTAGTCTCCATTGCTCGATCTTCTGAGATGTGCAGATTGGTCCTGATGTCCTGTACTTTAGCGATACGATAACTTGGTGCGACTTTCTCTATTTGAGGATACTTTGCAGCAAATTTCATTCTAAAATTGTATCCTTTTTCACGTGAGGTTTCAAACTTCGCACTTTCATAATAGAGACGCACCAATTCCTCATTCATGGTGGTATCCCACTTCATGCTCTCCCACGGTACTTCTGTTGAGGTGGTTGGCTGCAAATAGCTTACGCTAGCCAAAGCATCCTCAGCAGGCACAGTTGATGTTTCACTGCTTACCGTATGTCGCAGATGTTCTTGCTGGCTAGCTGTTTGATTAATGAGATCTGCCTGACGATCTCGCAGCTCACCATCATCACCGTCCCGCATGCTGTGACCATTGAAATGTACGTGTTTTGGTGTTCCTCTTAGTCACTTTCCTCTTCATTCTCTGTATGTCTGGCATGGGAAACCCTGTCAGTAGCAACGCTACAGCCAACATAGCCGTCAAATTAATGAGAGGAAAGTTCAAGCCCTACGGCGACAACAACGCGAGAACACCTTCGCTAGGGTTATTATTTTTTTTTTAAACTTGTTCTCGGGTTAAAAAGAATCCGGTTTTCAATCATAGTCACGGACTAAGTCAAGTGACCGATGAGATAAGGATATAATTAGTTAAATTAATACGATGTATGAAATCATTTGCGATAATGTTTTAGGTACAAAATTAGGAGCTTGGTGTAGTTTGCAGGTCGTCTTTTACTGCTGTTATGCTTACACAGCGGCCGCGAGTGTTGGAGGTGACAACTGTCACCTCTGGATGCTTTCTTAGAGGTAACATATATCACTCTATAGGTCTTTAGTTGCTTGCTTTCTGATGGTCCAGAAAGTTTCTTACAATGTGACAGGTGTTTAATAAAACCGCCTTCTGAGCTGCTGCCAGTACCCTACTGA
>JAABKJ010004900.1:0-23728 GCA_011634705.1 Andricus grossulariae
AATGCTCCAGGTGTAAAAAACACATCTTCTCCATTTGAAGTTTGGGTTTTAGATTACTTTAGGGTGCTTAGAGTGGGCTCCTCGAGGTCACGAGATCCAGCCCATGATCCAGGTGTAAAAAACACATCTTCTCCAGGGAAGTTTGGGTTTAACATTACCTTAGGGTACCTAGAGTGGGTTTCTCGAGGTCACCAGATCCAGCCAATGCTCCAGGTGTAAAAAACACATCTTCTCCATTTGAAGTTTGGGTTTTAGATTACTTTAGGGTGCTTAGAGTGGGTTCCTCGAGGTCACAAGATCCAGCCCATGATCCAGGTGTAATAAACACATCTTCTCCAGGGAAGTTTGGGTTTAACATTACCTTAGGGTACTTAGATTGAGTTCCTCGAGGTCACGAGATACAGCCAATGCTCTAGGTGTAAAAACACATCTTCTCCAGAAAAGTCTGGGTTTTACGTTACCTTAGGGTGCTTAGAGTGGGTTCCTCGAGGTCACAAGATCTAGCCAATGCTCCCGGTGTAAAAAACACATCTTCTCCAGGAAAGTCTGGATTTTACATTACCTTAGGGTACTTAGAATGGGTCCCTTGAGGTAAAGAGATCCAGCTAATGCTCCGGGTGTGAGAATCACATCTTATCCAGGGAAGTCTGGGTTTCACGTTACCTTAGGGTACTTAAAGTGGGTTCCCCAAGGTCACGAGATCCAGCCTATGCCCCAGGTGTAAAAAAACACATCTTCCCCAGAGAAGTCTGAGCTTGACGTTACCTTAGGGTACCTGGAGTTAGTTCCTCGAGGTCACGAGATCCAGCTAATGCTCCAGGTTTGAAAAAACAAATCTTCTCCAGGAAAGTCTGGGGTTTACATTACACCAGGGTACTTACAATTGGTTTCTCGAGGTCACGAGATCCAGACAATGCTCCAGGTTCAAAAATCACATCTCCTCCAGGGAAGTCTAGATGTTACATTACCTTAGGGTACTTAGAATGGGTCCCTCGAGGTCACGAGATCCAGCCAATGCTCCAGGTGTAAGAAACACATCTTCTCCAGGGAAGTTTGGGGTTTACATTACCTTAGGGCACTTAGAGTGGGTTCTTCGAGGTCACGAGATCCAGCTGATGCTCCATGTGTGAAAAACACATCTCCTCCAGGAAAGTCTCGGTTTTACGTTACCTTAGGGTACCTAGCGTGGGTTTCTCGAGGTCACGAGGTCCAGCCAATGCTCCAGGTGTAAAAAACACACCTTCTCCAGAAAAGTCAAGGTCTTACGTTACCTTAGGGTACCTGGAGTGGGCTCCTTGAGTTCACGAGATCCAGCCAATGCTCCATGTGGGAAAAACAGATCTTCTTCAGGTAAGTCTGAGTTTTAAGTTACCTTAGGGTACTAGGTGTGGGTTCCTGGAGGTCACGAGATCCAGCCAATGATCCAGGTGTGAAAAAACACATCTATTCCAGCGAAGTTTGGGTTTAACATCACTTGAGGGTGCTTAGAGTGGGTTCTTCGAGGTCAAAGATCGAGCCAATGCTCCAGGTGGAAAAAACACATCTTCTCCAGGGAAGTCTGGGTTTTACGTTACCTTAGGGTACCTAGAGTGGATTTCTCGAGGTCATAAGATCCAGCCAATGCTCCCGGTGTAAAAACACATCTTCTCCAGAAAAGTCTGGGTTTTACGTTACCTTGGGATGCTTAGAGTTGGTTCCTCGAGGTCACAAGATCCAGCCAATGCTCCCGGTGTAAAAAACACATCTTCTCCAGGGAAGTCTGGATTTAACATTACCTTAGGGTACTTAGAATGGGTCCCTTGAGGTAAACAGATCCAGCCAATGCTCCAGGTGTGAAAAAAACATCTTCTCTAGAGAAGTTTGGGTTTTACATTACCTTAAGGTACTTAGAGTGGGCTCCTCGAGGTCACGAGATCCAGCTAATGCTCGGGGGTAAAAAACACATCTTATCCAGGGAAGTCTGGGGTTTACATTAACTTATAGTACCTAGAGTGGGTTCCTCGAGGTCACAAGATCGAGCAAATGCTCCAGGTGTGAAAAAAACATCTTCTCCAGGGAAGTCTGGGTCTTACGTTACCTTAGGGTACCTAGAGTGGGTTCCTTGAGTTCACGAGATCCAGCCAATGCTTCATGTTTGAAAAACACACCTTCTCCAGGAAAGTCTGTGTTTTAAATTACCTTAGGATACTTAGAGTGGGTCCCTCGAGGTCAAGAGATCCAGCCAATGCTCCTGGTGTGAAGAACACATCTTCTCCAGGAAATTTTGGGTTTTGCATTACCTTAGGGTACTTAGAGTGCGTTCCTTGCGGTCACGAGATCCATTCAAAGCTCCAGGTGTGAAAATCGCATCTTCTCCCGGGACGTCTGGGTTTCACGTCACCTTAGGGTACCTAGAGTCGGTTCCTTGAGTTCACGAGATCCAGCCAATGCCTCAGGTGTAAAAAAACACATCTTCTCCAGAAAAGTCTGGATCTTATATTACCTCAGGGTACTTAGAACAGGTCCCTCGTGGTCACGATGTCCAGTCGATGCTCCAGGTGCGAAGAACACATATTCTCCAGGGAAGTTTGGGTTTTAAATTACCTCAGGGTACTTAGAGTGGGTTCCTCGAGGTCGCGAGATACAGCCAATAATCCAGGTATAAAAAAAGACATCTACTTCAGCGAAGTTTGGGTTTCACATTACTTTAGGGTGCTTAGAGTGGGTTTCTCGAGCTCACAAGATCCAGCTAATGCTCCACTTGTAAAAAGCACATCTTCTGCAGGAAGTCTGGATTTTACATTACCGTGGGGTACTTAGAATGGGTTCCTCGAGGTCACGAGATCCAGCCAATGCACCAGGTGTGAAAAACGTTTCTCCTCCAGGGAAGTCTGGGTCTTACGTTACCTTAGTGTACTTAGAGTGGGTTCCCCGAGGTCACGAGATCCAGGCAATGCCTCTGGTGTAAAAAACACAACTTTTTCAGGAAAGTTTGGGTTTTACATTACCGTAGGGTACTTAGAGTGGGTTCTTCGAGTTCACGAGATCCAGCTAATGCTTCATGTGTGAAAAACACATCCTCCTCAGGAAAGTCTGGGTTCTAAATTACCTTAGGGTGCTTGGAGAGGGTTTCTCGATGTCACGAGATCCAGCCAATGCTCCAGCTGTGAGAATCACATCTTATCCAGGGAAGTCTGGGTTTGACGTTACCTTAGGGTACCCAGATTGATTTTCTCGAGGCCATGAGATCCAGCCAGTGCTGCAGGTGTAAAAATCAAATCTTCATCAGAGAAGTCCGAGCTTGACGTTACGTTAGGGTACCTGGAGTTGGGTCCTCGAGGTCTCCAGATCCAGACCATGCTCCAGGTTCAAAAAAAACATCTTCTCCAAGGAAGTCTGAGCTTTACGTTACCTTAGGGTACCTGGAGTGGGTTCCTTGAGGTAACGATATCCTGCCAATGCTCCAGGTGTGGAAAACACATATTCTCCAGGGAAGTCTGGGTCTTACGTTACCTTAGGGTACCTAGAGTAGGTTCCTCGAGTTCACGAGATCCAGCCAAAGCTCCAGGTGTAAAAAACATATCTTCTCCAGGGAAGTCTGGATCTTACGTTACCTTGGGATGCTTAGAGTGGGTTCCTCGAGTTAACCAGATCCAGCCAATGCTCCAGGTGTAAAAAACACATCTACTTCAGGGAAGTTTGGGATTGACATTACTTTGGGGAGCTTAGAGTGGGTTCCTCGAGGTCACGAGATCCAGACAATGCTCCAGGTGTGAAAACACATCTTCTCCAGGGAAGTTTGGGATTGACATTACTTTAGGGTGCTTAAAGTGGGTTCCTCGAGGTCACGAGATGCAGCCGATGCTCCAGGTGTGGAAAACACATCTTCTCCAGGGCAGTCTGGGTTTCACGTTACCTTAGGGTACCTAGAGAGGGTTCCTCGAGGTCACGAGATCCAGCCAATGCTCCAGGTGTAAGAAACACATCTTCTCCAGGGAAGTTTGGGTTTAAAATTACCTCACGTTACCAGGAGTGGGTTCCTTGAGGTCACGCGATCCAGCCAATGCTGCAGGTGTGGAAAACACATCTTCTCCAGGGAACTCTGGGACCTACGTTACCTTAGGGTACCTAGAGCAGTTCTCTCGAGGCAACGAGATCCAGCCAATGCTCCAGGTGTGAAAAACAAATCTTCTTCATGGAAGTCTGGGTTTCACGTTGCCTTAGGGTACTTAGAGTGGGTTCCTCGAGGTCACGAGATATAGGTAAAGCTCCAGGCGTAAAAAACACATCTTCTCTAGGGCTATCTGGGTTTGACATTACCTTAGGGTACTCAGAGTGGGTTCCCCAAGGTCACAAGGTCCAACCAATGCTCTAGGTGTAAAAAACACATCTTCTGCAGGGAAGTCTGGATTTTACGTTACTTTAGGGTACTTAGAATGGGTCCCTCGAGGTCACGAGATCCAGCCGATGCTCCAGGTGTAAGGAACACATCTTCTCCAGGGAAGTTTGGGTTTTACATGACCTTAGGGTACTTAGAGTGGGTTCCTCGAGGCCACGACATCCAGCTAATGCTTTAGGTGTGAAAAACACATCTTCTCCTGGGAAGTTTGGGTTTTACATTACCTTAGCGTACTCAGAGTGGGTTCCTTGAGGTCATGAGATGCAGCCAATGCTACAGGTGAGAAAAACACATCTTCTCCAGGGAAGTTTGGGTTTTACATTACCTTAGGGTACTTAGAGTGGGTTCCTCGAGGTCACGAGATGCAGCCAATGCTCCGGGTGTGAAAATCACATCTACTTCAGGGAAATCTGGGTTTAACATTACCCCACTGTACATGGAGTGGGTTCCCTGAGGCCACGAGATCCAGCCAATGGGCCATGTTTGAAAAACACACCTTCTCCAGGAAAGTCTGTGTTTTAAATTACCTTAGGGTACATAGAGTGGGTTCCTCGAGGTCACGAGATCAAGCCAATGCTCCAGGTGTAACAAACACATCTTCTCCAGGGAACTCTGAGTCGCACGTTACCTTAGGGTACATAGAGTGGGTTCCTTGAATTCACGAGATCCAGCCAATGCTCCATGTGGAAAAAACAAATCTTTTTCAGGAAATTCTAGGTTTTAAATTACCTCAGGGTATTAAGAGTGGGTTCCTGGAGGTCACGAGGTCCAGCCAATGATCAAGGTGTAAAAAAACACATCTATTTTAGCGAAGTTAGGGTTTAACATTACTTTAGGGTGCTTAGAATGGGTTCCTCGAGGTCACAAGGTCCAACCAATGATCCAGGTGTAAAAATCGCATCTTCTCCCGGGAGGTCTGGGTTTCACGTTACCTGAGGGTACCTAGGTTCGATTCCTTGAGTTCAAGAGATCCAGCCAATGCCCCAGGTGTAGAAAAACACATCTTCTCCAGGAAAGTCTGGATCTTACATTAACCTAGGGTACTTAGAATGGGTCCCTCGTGCTCAAGAGGTCCAGCCGATGCTACAGGTGTGAAGAACACATCTTCTCCAGGCAAGTTTGGGTTTTTATTACCTTAGGGTACTTAGGGTGGGTTTCCCGAGGTCACGAAATCCAGCCAATGGCCCAGGTGTGAAAAAACACATCTACTCTAGGGAAGTCTGGGTTTTACATTACCTTAGAGTACCTAGAGTGGGTTCCTCCAGGTCACAAAATCCAGCGAATGCTCCGTGTGTAAAAAACACATCTTTTCCACGAAGTCTGGATTTTACATTACCTTAGGGTACGTAAAGTAGGTTCCCTGAGGTCACAAGATCCAGCCAATGCTCCAGGTGTGAAAAACACATCTTCTCCAGGGAAGTCTGGGTCTTACATTACCCTAGGGTACTGAGAGTGGGTTCTTCGATGTCACAAGATCCAGCCAATGCTCCAGGTGTGAAAAACACATCTTCTCCAGGGAAGTCTGTGTCTTACGTTACCTTAGGGTACCTGGAGTGGGTTCCTTCAGTTTACGAGATCCAGCCGATGCTACATGTGTGAAAAACACATCTTCACCAGGTAGATCTGGGTTGTAAATTACCTTAGGTTACTCAAAGTAGGTTCCTCGAGGTCTCGAGATCTAGCCAATGATCCAGGTGTAAAAAACACATCTTCTCCAGGGATGTTTGGTTTTACATTACCTTAGGGTACTTAGAGCGGGTTCCTCGAGTTCACGAGATCCAGCCAATGCTCAAGGTGTAAAAAAACACATATTCCTCAGGGAAGTCTCGGTTTTACATTACCTTACGGTACTTAAAGTGGGTTCCTCGTGGTCACGAAATCCAGCCAATGCTCCAGGTGTAAAAAAACACATCTTCTCCAGGGACGTCTGGGTTTTACGTTACCTTAGGGTACCTAGAGTGGGTTCCTTGAGGTCACAAGATCCAGCCAATGATCCATGTGGGAAAAACACATCTTCTTCACGTAAGTCTCCGTTTTAAATTACCTTAGGGTACTAAGAGTGGGTTCCTGGAGGTCACAAGATCCAGCCAATGATCCAGGTGTAAAAAACACATCTTCTGCAGAAAAGTCTGGATCTTACATTACCTTAGGGTACTTTGAATGGGTCCCTCGAGGTCACGAAATCCAGCCGATGCTCCAGATGTGGAAAATACATCTTCTCCAGGGAAGTTTGGGTTTCAAATTACCTTAGGGTAATTAGTGTGGGTTCCTCGAGGTCACGAGATCCAGCCAATGCTCCAGGTGTAAAAAACAAATCTTCTTCAGGGAATTCTGGGTTTCACGTTGCCTTAGGGTACTTAGAGTGGGTTCCTCGAGGTCACGAGATATAGTTAAAGCTCCAGGCGTAAAAAACACATCTTCTCTAGGGCTATCTGGGTTTGACATTACTTTAGGGTACTTAGAATGGGTCCCTCGAGGTCACGAGATCCAGCCAATGCTTTAGGTGTGAAAAACACATCTTCTCCAGAGAAGTTTGGGTTTTACATTACCTTAGCGTACTTAGAGTGGGTTCCTCGAGGTCGTGAGATCCAGCCAATGTTTCATGTGTAAACAAACACATCTTCTCCAGGGAAGTCTGGGATTTTCATTATTTTAGAGTACCTAGAGTGGGTTCCTCGAGGTCACGAGATATAGCGAATGCTACAGGTGTACAAAACACATCTTCTCTAGGGCAATCTGGGTTTGACATTACCTTAGGGTACTTAGAGTGGGTTCCTTGAGGTCACGAGATTCAGCCAATGATCCAGGTGTAGAAAAACACACCTACTTCATCGAAGCTTGGGTTTTACATTTCCTTAGGGTACTTAGAGTGGGTTCCTCGGGGTCACGAGATGCAGCCAATGCTCCAGTTGTAAAAAACACACCTTCTCCAGGGAAGTCTGGGTCTCACATTACGTTAGGGCTCTTAGAGTGGGTTTCTCGAGGTCACGAGGTTCAGTAAATCCCCAGGTTTAAAAAAACATATCTTCTCAAGGAAGGTCTGGGTTTTACATTACCTGAGGGCACTTAGAGTGGGTTCCTCGATGTCACGAGGTTTAGCCACGCCCCAGGGTAAAAAAAACATCTTCTCCAGGGAAGTCTGGGTTTCACATTACCTTAGGGTACATAGAATGGGTGCCTCGAGGTCACAAGATTCAGGCAATGCTCCAGGTGTGAAAAACACATCTTCTCTATTTGAGGTTTGGGTTTTAGATTACTTCAGGTTGCTTGGAGTGGGTTCATCGAGGTCACAAGATCGAGCCAATGCTCCAGGTTTCGAAAACACATCTTCTCCAGGGAAGTCTGGGTTTTATATTACGTTAGTGTACTTAGAGTGGGTTCCTCGATGTCACAAGGTCCAGCCAATGCTCCAGGTGTGAAAAACACATATTTTACAGGGAAGTCTGGGTCTTACATTACCCTGGGGTACTTGGAGTGGGTTCCTCGATGTCACGAGATCCGGAATATGCTCCAGGTGTAAAGAAAACATCTTCTCCAGGAAAGTCTCGGTTTTACGTTACCTTAGGGTACATAGAGTGGATTCCTCGAGGTCACGAGATCCAGCCAATGCTCCAGTTGTGAAAAACACTTTGTCCCCTGGGAAGTCTGAGTTTTAGGTTACCTTAGGGTACCTGGAGTGGGTTCCTCGAGTTCATGAGATCCAGCCAATGCTCCAGGTGTAAAAAACACATCTTCTCAAGGAAGGTCTGTGTTTTACATTACCTGAGGGCACTTAGAGTGGGTTCCTCGATGTCACGAGGTCCAGCCACTGCCCCAGGTTCAAAAAAACATCTTCTTCAGGGAAGTCAGGGTTTCACATTAACTTAGGGTACATAGAATGGGTCCCTCGAGGTCACGAGAGACCTCCAATGCTCCAGGTGTAAAAAACACATCTCTTCCGGGAAAGTCTGGATTTTACGTTACCTTAGGGTACCTAGAGTGGGTTTTTCAAGGTCAGGAGATTTACTCAATGCTTCAGGTGAAAAAAACACATCTTCTCCAGGGAAATCTGGGTTTTACATTACCTTAGGGCACTTAGAGTGGGTTCCTCGAGGTCACGACATCCAGCCAATGCCCCAGGTTTAAAAAAACACATCTGCTCCAGGGATGTCTGGGTTTTACGATACATTAGGGTACCCAGACTGGGTTCCTCGAGGTCACAAGATTCAGCCAATGCTCCAGGAGTGATAAACACATCTTCTCCATTTGAGGTTTGGGTTTTAGATTACTTCAGGGTGCTTGCAGTGGGTTCATCGAGGTCACAAGATCGAGCCAATGCTCCAGGTTTAAAAAACACGTCTTCTTCAGGGAATTTTGAGTTTTATATTACATAAGTGTAATTAGAGTGTGTTCCTCGAGGTCACAAGGTCCAGCCAATGCTCCAGGTGTGAAAAACACATGTTTTCCAGGGGAGTCTGTGTCTTACGTTACCTTAGGGTACCTGGAGTGGGTTCCTTGAGTTTACGAGATCCAGCCGAGTTGATCCAGCAGAGTGAGTTCATCGAGGTCGCGACATCCAGCCAATGCTCCAGGTGTAAGAAAACCCACATCTTCTCCAGGGAAGTCTGGGACTTACATTACCCTAGGGTCTTTGGAGTGGGTTCCTCGAGGTCACGAGAACCAGCTGATGCTCCAGGTGTGAAAAACACATCTTCTTCAGAGAAGTCAGAGTTTTACATCACCTTTGCGTACTTAGAGCGGGTTCCTCAAGGCCATGAGATTCAGCCAGTGCTCGAGGTGTGAAGAACACATCTTCTCCAAGGAAGTCTGGGTTTTACGTTACCCTACGGTACCTAGAGTGGTTTCCTGGAGATCACGAGATACAGATATTGCTTCAGGTGTAAAAAACACACCTTCTCGAGGGCAGTCTGGGTTTTAAAGCTCCAGATGTAGACAACACATCTTCTTCAGGGAAGTGTGGGTTTTACTTTACCTTAGGGTACTTAGAGTGAGTTCCTCGAGATCACGAGATCCAGTCAATGCTCCAGGTGTGAAAAAAAACATCTTCTGCAGGGAGGTCTGGGTTTTACGTTACCTTAGGGTACCTAGAGTAGATTCTTCGAGGTCCCGAAATACAGCCAATGGTCACAATTCAGCCAATGCTCACATCTTCAATACATCTTCAATACATAGAGCATTGGTGTAAAAAGCACATCTGGTCCAGGGAAGTCAGGGTTTTACATAACCTTAGTGTACTTAGAGTGAGCTTCTTGAGGCCACGAGATCCAGCCAATGCTCCAGGAGTGAAAAACACAACTTCTCCAGGAAAGGCTCGGTTTTACATCACCGTAGGGTACTCAGAGTGGGTTCCTCGAGGTCAAGATATCCAGCCAATGCTCCAGGTGTAAAAAACACAACTTCTCCAGGGAAGAGAGGGTTTTACATTACCTTAGGGTACTTAGAGTAAGTGCCTCGATGTCACGAGATCCAGCCGATGCTCCAGGTGTAAAAAACACAGCTTCTCCATAAAAGTCTCGGTTTTACGTTACCTTAGGGTACATAGAGTGGATTCCTCGAGGTCACGAGATCCAGCCAATGTTCGAGGTGTAAAAAACTAATCTTCTCCATGGATGTCTGTGTTTCGCGTTACCTTAGGGTACCTAGAGTGGTTTCCTCGAGTTCACGAGATACAGCTAATGCTCCATGTGTGAAAAACACTTCTTCTCCAGGGAGGTGTGGGTTTTACATTACCTTAGGACAATTGTAGTGGGATCCTCTAGGTCACGAGATTCAGCGAATTCTCCAGGTGTAAAAAAGACATTTTCTTCAGAGAAATCTGGGTTTTACGTTACTTCAGGGTACCTAGAGTGGGTTCCTCGAGATCACAAGATACAGCCAATGCTCCATGTGTAAAAAACACATCTTCTCCAAGGAAGTCTGGGTTTGAAGTGACCTTAGAGTACTTAAAGTGGGTTCCTCGAGGGCACGAGATCTAGCCAATGCTCCAGGTGTGCAAAGTAAATCTTCTTCAGGGAAGTCTGGGTCTTGCATTACCTTAGGATACTGAGAATGTGTTCCTCGATGTTCCGAGAGCCAGTCAATGCTCCAGGTGTAAAAACACAGCTTCTCCATGGAAGTCTGTGTCTTACATTACCTTAGGATACCTTAGGATAGGTCATTGGCTGGATCTCGTGACCTTGAGGAACCCACTCTAAGTAACCTAAGGTAATGTAAACTCCATACTTCCCTGAAGAGGATGTGTTTTTCACACCTTGAGCATTGACTTGATCTCATGACCTCAAAGAATCCAGTCGAAGTACCCTAGGGTGATGTAAACCCAGACTTCCCTGGAGAAGCGGTATTTTCTACACCTGGAGCATTGGCTGGATCTCGTGACCTAGAGGAACCCAGTCTAGGTACCCTAAGGTAACGTAAAACTCAGACTACCATGGAGAATATATGTTTGTTATACCTGGAGCATTGACTGGATCTCGTGACCTCGAGGAACCCACTGATAGTACCCAAAGGTAATTTAAAATCCTGAATTCCCTGGAGAAGGTGTGTTTTTTACACCTGAAGCATTGAATTGTTCTCGTGACCTCAAGGAAGCCACTTTAGGTATCCTAAGGTAACGTAAAACCCAGAATTCCCTGGAGAAAATGTGTTTTTTACACCTGGAGCATTAGCTGGATCTCGTGACCTCGAGGAACCTACTCTAAGTACCCTCATATAATTTAAACCGCAGTTTTCACTGGAGAAGATGTGGGTTTCACACCTGGAGCATTGGCTGGATCTCGAGACCTCGAGGAGCGCACCCTAGGTACCCTAAGGTAACGGAAAACCCAGACTTCCCTGGAGAGGATGTGTTTTTTACACCTGAAGCATTGGCTGGATCTCGTGACTTCAAAGAACACGTTCTGAGTAACCTAATGTGATGTAAAACCCAGACTTCTCTGGAGAAGATGTGTTTTTTACACCTGGAGCATTGGCTGAATCTCGTGACCTCGAGAAACCCACTCTAAGTACTCTAATGTATTTTAAAACCCAGTTTTCCCTGGAGAAGATGTGGTTTTCACACCTGAAGCATTGAATGGATCTCGAGACCTCGAGGATCCCACTATTAGTACCCTGATGTAATGTAAAACTTAGTTTTCTCTGGAGAAGATGTGGTTTTGACACCTGGAGCATTGGCTGGGTCTCGTGTCCTTCAGGAACCCACTCTAGGTACCCTAAGGTAACTTAAACCCCAGACTTTCCTGGATAAGATGTGTTTTTTACACCAGGAGCATTGGATGGATCTCGTGACCACGAGGATCCCACTCTAAATACCCCAAGGTAATGCAAAGCCCAGAATTCCCTGGAGAAGATGTATTTTTCACACTTGGAGCATTGGCTGTATCTTGTGTCCTCGGGGAACCCACTCTAAGTCTCGAAGGTAACGTAAAACCCAGAATTCCCTGGAGAAGATGTGTTTTTTACACCTGGAGCATTGGCTAGATCTCGTGAACTCGTGGAATCCACTCTAAATACCCTAAGGTAATGCAAGACCCAGACTTCTCTGGAGAAGATGTGTTTTTTACACCTGGAGCATTGACTGGATGTTGTGACCTCCAGGAACCCACTCTAGGTACCCTGAGGCAACGAAAAACCCAGACTTCCCTAGGGAACATGTGTTTTCTACACCTGGAGCATTGTCTGGATCTTGTGACCTCGAGGAACCCACTCTAGGTACCCTAGGGTAACGTTAAACCCAGCCTTTGCTGGACAAGATGTGTTTTTCACACCTGGAACATTGGCTGGATCTTGTAACCTCGACGATCCCACTGTACGTACCCCAAGATAACGTAAAACCTAGACTTCCCTGGAGAAGATGTGTTTTTTACACCTGGAGCATAGGCTGGATCTATCGACCACGAGGTGCCCGCTTTTGGGTACCCTAATGTAACTTAAAACCCCGACTTCCCTGGGAAAGATGTGTTTTTCACACCTGGAGCATTGGCTGGATCTCGTGACCGCGAGGAACCCACTCTAAGTACCCTATGGCAACGTAAATCCTAGACTTCCCTGGAGAAGGTGTGTTTTTTACACCTGGAGCATATGCTGGATCTTGGGACTACGAGGTACCCACTTTAGGTACCCTAAGATAACGTAAAATCCAAACTTTCCTGGAGAAGATGTGTATTTTACACCTGGAGCATTGGCTGGATCTCGTGACCTCGAGGAACCCACTCTAGGTACTGTAAAGTAACGTGAACCCCAGACTTCCCTAGAGAAGATGTGTTTTTTACACCTGAAGCATTGGCTGAATCTCGTGAGCTCGAGGAACCCACTCTTAGTACCCTAATGTAATGTAAGACCCAGTTTTCTCTGGAGAAGATTTGATTTCCACACCAGGAGCATTGCCTGGATCTCGTGACCTCGAGGAACCCACTCTAAGCACCCTAGGGTAATTTAAATCCCAGACACCCTGGAAAAGATGTATTTCTTATACCTGGAACATTGTGTGTAACTTGTGTCCTCGAGAAACCCACTCTAAATCTCGAAGGTAACGTAAAACCCAGACGTCTCTGGAGAAGATTAGTTTTCCACACCTGGAGCATTGTTTGGATCTCGTGACCTCGAGGAACCCAGTCTACGTACCCTCAGGTAATTTAAAACCCAGGCTTTCCTGGAGAAGATGTGTTTTCTATACCTGGAGCATTGGCTGGATCTCGTGTCATCGAGGAACCCATTCTAAGTACTCTAAGGTAATGTAAAACCCAGACTTCCCTGGAGAATATGTGTTTTCTACACCTGGAGCATTGACTGGATTTCTTGACATCGAGGAACCCATTCTAAGTACCCTGATGTAATGTAAACCCCAGACTTCCCTGGAGAATATGTTTTTTTTACACCTAGAGCATTGGCTGGATCTCGTGACCTTGAGGAACCTACTCTAGGTACCCTAAGGTAACGTAAAACCCAGACTTCGCTGGAGAAGATGTATTTTTTAACCTGGAGCAATGGCTGGATCTCGTGATCTAGAGGAACCCACTCCAAGTACCCTAAGGTAATTAAAACCCAAACTTCCCTGGAGAATATGTGTTTTTTAAACCTGGAGGATTGGCTGGATCTCGTGACCTTGTGGAACCCACTCTAGGTACGTCAAGGTAACTTGAAACCCAGACTTCCTTGGAGAAGATGTGTTTCTTACACCTGGAGCATTGGTTCAATCTTGTGTCCTTGAAGAACCCAGAGTTGATGCAAGGATTCGACGTGGGTAACATAATTTTCTCGAAGAAGATGTTGTTCGCATACCTTGTTCAAAGGTGTGATGTCCGGAGTGTGATTTTCGAGAGAGCAGCTCATCTCCGGAAGTCAAACTTAGTCCAAAATTTGTTTGTAGAAATGTTTGCAGAATTTCCGTATGGAATTTACATGTGGAATTTCTACATCGAATTTCGACATGGAATTTCCACATGGAATTTCGACATGGAATTTCCGTAGAACGCTTTCCGTAAAATTTTTCCACGTGGGCACTTATATTCCATAAAATAATTTTCGATAGTTTTTGTCTGTTTACATTGCAGCTTCTGATTTGAAATTTTTTCTTTTCAAATTCCTTCAAATTTTTGTAGGCCAGAGATATCCCATGAAATCTTTGATATCCGATGGATTTTTTTTTGAAATTCAGAAAAATCCCTGGGAATTCCTTTAAGTATATACAACCTTGTAGTTAATTGCTAGAAGCAGTAAAATATGCACTATTTCATTGGTTGGTTTGGTGAATAGTTTTAAGTTATATCAAGTTTGTGTTAGTTTATTATGAAAAAATTCGGTCAAAAGCTTTCAAGATCAGTTAACGACAAATTTTTATTAATATCGCAACGTATACTTGATTACCATGTGCCGACTCGATCCCGGGATTCACAGGATGTTCAGTTATGATTTCCAGTCCTCCCCGCGAGGGATTCTACTTAAAAAAATAGTTTAAAATATATTTATTGATATTATCATTATAGTCAGCAACGACATCTGTATCACGAGAATATACGTCTCACTGACTGATTCTGTGCTTTTTCGCTAATTTGCATAGACTCTATTCTTATCATTTCAATCAGTAAAATTTCACTGAGAATCAATAAAAAGTCACTGATTCTCGAGAGTTTAACAACTCTAGTCTTGTTGTATATAAGGGATTGCGGGTCTAGCCTAAGGAAACCTGGTTAATTTCGAACTGAATGAAATATATTTAACTTATTTACGATTGACTTGCAGGCAAGAAGCGTGTAAATGTCAACGACCAATCGTGTCAAGTATGATGCTGTTAAGCATGACGCTATAGCTTGCCCCTAACACCTTCTACTTACTATTGGCAAAACAGAAGCTGGTAGCCTTAGGCTGCAACTAATACTGTCCACAGTTTACGATCACGCGATGGGGCTTCGATTCTCTCTGCTGGAGTGGATGAAAATAAGGGGAGGGTTTGGTAGAGCGCCCCGTTTTCTACACTGTGAGGCTTCCTCTCTCGACTCAATCTGCACCTAATTAACCCTATTCACTCAGCTGTGAATTCTTTTTTCTTGTTTTTTAACACCTGACAAAAGGCAAGCTCAAATTTGAATTATCTTTTAAAGTATACATACATACATTGCTTTTCTGGTAATAACAGTAAAAAAATAGCAGAACAGTTTCAAAATATTTCATAGGATATCTGCTAACAAAATGTTAGAGTTTTTTTTTAATTCTAGGGTGATTTATTGGCATAACCGCACTAAATTCTATTTTATAGTCCAAATTGGTGACATCATCAACACTCATAAAACGTAGAAGACGTTCTCTTTGTCTCGAGCAACTTTCTCCTTCATACGTTATGTATCCGTTTATCAAAGCGCCACCATTTACGATAAGATGAGAATAAGCTCTGCTCCTGGTGAATCGCCTTTCCAATTCCTTATTTTTTATATTACACTGGAAACCCTTTACTAGCATTTGTTTTCATCGAATACAAAAAAATGTCCCATTGGAATCAATTGGTTGAATTTATTTTCATCAACAATTTCTCATAGGACTTATAGGACTTATGTCCTGGAAAAATTTTGTTTGGACAAAAGTACTAGGAAATTCCCACTTCATTTTTCTCAAAATTCGTAAAATTCCAAATTCATGTCCCAAATTAATTGTCAAGACAAAAGTACTAAAAGAGTTCAATTTTATTTCTTGTCGAAATTTCTTACAAGTGTTTATAGAAATAATGACCTTAAAAATCCGGCTGAAACTGGACGAGTTTCGATCTTTTTTGATACATTAGTCCTATTTCAGTAAGATTTTCGGGAAATAATTCCTATGAGCAATTTTGAAATTTAAAATAAAATTAAATGAAACTTTTTCAGTGCCTAGTTCTGCCCCAACCAAATTTTTCCAGTTCAAGATTATTTTAGAGATTTTTGGTATCGAGCAACCATAAATCGCAAGAGAAATCTTGAAAAACCCTCAGCCGTCGTAGCAACCTGTCTGAAATTTACAATATGGGTAAATTCCGGTTTTCGTAAAAAAAGCTTTTAAAATTAAGCTTCTGTAATTATTCTATACGATATTCAAGCGACTAAAGTCCAAAGCGAACTCTTGAGGAAGGAGGATCTTTGAGCAATATGGGCAATATCAAAAATTAACAGATATCCTTCATCGCCTACGCCATTCATGTTTTTGCTAATTTCCTGATACTTCAGTGACTGGTCCCTCACTTGGGATATTAGTTTCGATTTGAAAAAATGTCAAGAAAAAGAAAAAACTAAGCTAACCGGTTAATCTTAAGGTAGATTCCGTATTACTAAACAGTGCCTAATTTTAATCGAATTATAAGATTTATGAACGGGCAACTTTATTTTTAAATTAAGGGCAGTAAAGTCCTCCAAAAAGTGCAATGTACGTTTATAAAAACTAATCAATAAAGTTTCCTAGAATCCATAACAAAATTCCCATTGATTTGCTACAATATATATTTATTTTTTTTTATTTCCAGAATCAAAAGCTAAAGACTCTAGAAATTAGGCCCAAATAAGCGATTATCAACAGGCAGCTACATTTTGACAAGAATAACTTTTTTGGCAAAAATGTGTAACAGACTTTTTACTTTCCATACTAGTTAAGTGCATTGGCTCCAAAGATACGGCTCCTACAATACTCAGGATCAAATCTTATTTAAAGTAGTTTCAATTAGTGGTACATTTTGCCGTTTCGAACCAATTTTCTTTTCTTAATTTGGTATTATTTAATAAAACATGTATTAAATTATGTGCTCTTGCTCTACTATGATTTCAATTTGGGTTTTAAGTCAAAATAAGGTTATGGTGTCTGATGCTACGGTATCTAAAAATGCTCTAAAATTTCTTTTTACGTTTTGAAAATGAAGTGAATCAATAAATGCATGTATAAAAATATCCTTAAATATTTTGATCGTAAAATATGAAAGTTCTCATCACGTGCGATATCTGATACTAACTCGCGGCACGCATTTGCTTAGGTAGTTAGGAGCATTTGGCACAGGCATATTATTTTTGTGACCTGCCATTATACAGATGTATTAGAATGTGCTAACGAAATTTTATAAAGAAAAACCGTTTAGTCTAATTATTACAGGTCCTATACATTAAGGCGAGCTGTATGTGGAGAATTACTCGAATGAAAAAATCGAAACTAAATGCGATTTTAATTAACAAATTTCAAATTAAAAGAGTTTAAATTAGATTATTTCAAAACAAGAAATTCAAAAAAAATTAATGTTAGAATAAAAGCCTCAAAGTTGTTGAATTTAGCAACCACCTTTGGATACAATGATTTTTTTATGATTAAGTACTTAAATGACGTTGAGATATAGGTAATATAAAACGCGAATTTAATGGACAAGCGAGATACAAAATAACCTTTGAAACTCACACATTAACATCGTATATTTCAGAAAAGATAAGCAAGTTTCTTGAATAAACATGAATGTATCAATTTTGGCGTCAGCGAACTTTCTTTTCCGGCAAGATTTTTTTCATCTTTAGGTTCATATGTATTAGAATATTTTACTATATTATCATGAAAAAAGGGAGAATTATGTGATCAGTCACATTTAGAATCCCCTTTTTCAGGTCAACTTTTAAAAAATGTCTGGTAGTGATTGGTCACAGAAGAGTGATTGGTCATATCTCAAATCCCTCTTCCAGGTTGCCCTTTAAAAAATACGCATCAGTGACTGGTTACAGAAGACCTGTCATTGGTCGTATCTCGAAGCTCATTTCCAGGTCACCCTTTAAAAAATACGTATTAGTTACTAGTTACAGAAGAGTATTTATGGGAAGTGATGAGAAATCCTCAATGTATTTTTCGTGTTTTGTGTTCTTTATTATATGACAGTTTATAAGTATTTACAAATTAATCTTCTTTTTGCATGATAAAATAGTAAAATATTGTACTGTTTACCTACATTTGAAAAACATCTTCATGGAAAAGAAAGTTTGTTGACGCCAATATTTGCCGGACTAGACAATTTAAATGCGGCATAATTTGCTGGACTAACGGGCAGCGAATAACGCTCTGTTATTGCGTTCGACTCTGTAGCGCATTATTCATGCTATAATATCATTGTCAATGAAATTCTGATTGATCCGTGAGGCCTCTCAATCAGAGGAAAGAGCAGTCGCGAATAACTTTGTCAAATTTCTTTGATTAAATCGGTAAGATATGCATCTTCAAAAACAACACAGAGTAAGTGCACGGGTTTTGGACACGTATCAGTCATCGGACTAATATTTATTTTCTCTTAACCAAATTGCTAAAATGTTATGATAGTTTATTCATATGAAAGGGATTGACACTTATTTTGTAACCTACTTTTGACAATTTGCACAATGTAATACTTTTTCATATATGGCCTTCCAAAGGTGGTGTACCATCACCGCACCAGTACATTCAGGCTATTTCGTCAGCGACCGATTCTGCAACTTGGGCATGAGTCGCTTGTCCGATTCAAAAAGTATTCGGTCTAGAATATAATTATTCGTATCTGTTCTCAATACATATAGATTTCAGTACATTTTTTTCAGAAAAATTAGATATGAGAGTGTGGCCATCTCTACTGGATCGTTGTAAACAGTGGTTTTTTCCAATTTATTTGAAAAATCAGACATTGCTCATGTTTTCAGTTAGAACATACGATAACACAGTATATTCAAAATTGCATAAATGCCCGCTTTGTCGAACGTAATAGGAAATATTTGCGTTTTTGTGAACAAATGCCAAAAGTGTCGATTTTTGGGTTTCGGCGGGGAATCATGATTTAATCTGTCATGCTCTATCTCGTGACATTATACTTATGCTTCGAAGTGACGACAAGTGAGTACATTTTATGTTTGAAGAAAATCTATATATAAAACGTGCACTTATGGCACTCGCCAATTTCAGATGCGGCAATAATGATTATGAATCATTTTCTCATAAGTGGCATTTATTCAATACTGCGGTATAGAAAACAGTGGTTCGAGGAATATTTAAATGTTGAAAGTATTTAACAATAATAATAATAGTTAGATTGTAATTGCTATGTAAAATAAGGACTCATTTCAGAAACCGCGTCCATTTCCTATAGGCAAGAATACTTGAAGAGCCAAGGAAACGTAAAGTGTGAATTAAATAGTAAATTCATTATTTTATAATATTTTTATATAAATTGATTGATCTTGTTTATTGCGTTGTTCATAATGTGCAAAATAATGCAGAAATTAGAACAATTTATTTTCTCGAAAGAACGTCATGAATTACGTAAAATTTATGCCCAATGTGCTCTTTGAAAATTACCCGCCCCATGGATAGATATTCTGCTCTACCTATACAGTAACAAAAAAGTTGCGTTATAGAATGCAATAGAATGTATGTAGATGAGTTTGTAAATCAAATGACGAAATTAATGACGAACAAATGTTTTGTTAATGCCCATGACATGAAGCAAATTTGGTGACATTTAACGATAGCTCTCATTATGTAGCACTGGGAATAAATAATATTTTATTGTAGCCTGCATTGTGGAATCATCTAAAAATTTCAATAGCAGACTTGCATAAATTATAAAAACATTTACCTTGATAAGCAGGAGGTGGAATATTTCGTATATGTAAAGCTGTACGAAAGACCTCTTAAAATCATTCAACTTTCAACATGGCACCTGTAAGATCTGTTATTGTCTTCTTCCCGGTATGCATTATTGAACTATCTTGTACTGACGCCAAAGAGAAACCAGTAGTAGTAATCACTCCCCATTTCGACCCCCACAACCAACATAATTGTTAATATTTGCCAGCATTTTGATTGCAGTGGTAAGTCAATGTTTTAAGGATCTTTTATTTTTGCATATAATAACGTTTTAGATAAGGACGATATACAACATGAAATTTTGTAAATTATATTTATTTTCATATGTAAAGGGATCTACACCTGATTCGAAATTTGTTCCCCGATTAAGTGATAATTATGGTGATTTTTTTTTCTCTCTGGTATTTTTTATTTTGTTTATTTTATTCTCGTCTTTCTGGTATAAGTGTACTTTGTTCTGATAAAAAGCCTCTTTAAAAAATTGTATAAGTCTAAGAAATAACAAAATATGAATGCAGAAGATTTATACCAATACATGATTCCTTTTTCAATTATCTATATATAGGCATTTTCATTCAAATAAATGTATAAGTTAATGAATTTCAAATTAGTGCATTTTCAAATATATATGCATTGCTGAAAAATTGCGCGTCATACTTCCATGTAGGAGGTCTGGGGTTCGATCCGTGAGCCGGGTACCAATGGAAATTTTTCTATGTACTTCTACCGGGGCTTCGGTGGTTCGGAACCCACCTTAAATTGTAGTTCCCCTCAGAAAAATCTGGTGCCTTACCAAGGATAAATGGGCTCTTTTGAGAGCCTAACCTTTGGGGTCAAAGCCGATTTTGAGAAGACTCGAAAATGAGGCAGCAATCTCTTTGCGCTTGAGGCTCATACGGGGGACTCTTGCTCTTGAGGCTCCTACGGGGGACTCCTGTCCTTGAGGTACTTACGGGGGACTCTTTCTCAGCGGTCGCTGGCCAATTTCGAGTAATGAATACAGTGCTTCGAATCTGTGCATCTAACTGATGACCTCAGAGGGATCGCTCCATCCACCCTAGTCTGGCCGTATCCTCTCTCCTGCGACCTGCTAGGGAGGCTGCCGAATGGCAGAGTGGGTGAGGATCACTTTGCCTGATCAACAAAGGAGGACATCATTTACTGTTCGGTAGGTACGCTTGGCACCTGAGAGGTATAATTTCAGAATGTTGGTCACAACGAAACCCACCGAGATCCAAAAACACTCGGCGAAGATGGCCGGATTCGGAGTACTGCCTTGAGATTAAACACGGGTATGGCACAACAGGCTTCATAGCTTGCGCGCCAGGGAGGGGGGCTTGCTAAAATCTCATTGTATTGTATCAGAATATAAAAGAACAATTCTTTTTTTATTTTCCAGAATGAATGACACCTTCTTTGTCAGCCCTTTCACAAATTGAATACATTTAAGCTGTTGAACTGAAATGAGACAACCAAATGATAAATTTAAAACTATCCTTTATCACTGTAGAGGTTATGAAGCCGAGGATGGGTGTGAAATACTCGATGATATCGAATTTCTACATCCAAGCTCGACTGTCGATAACCAGCTGCGCTCGGGAAAAAGTTGTGTGTACTTTTTCTATCCCTTGGCTAAAAGTATGAGTAAATGCGAGCGCCTTTAATCAAAATCCAGCAGAAGACTACAGAGGATATTTAGTAAGAATGTGTTTTATATATGTACATTGTAAATGTTCAAGAACGATGTACATGTGAGTAATAAATTTAAAAAATACCTAGACGCTTCAGTTTTCTTTCGCGTGTATCTGCGATTTCTTTTATCGTTTCCTTGTTCCAATGTCGTAAGCTTTTACATAATTATACTATTTATTTATCATAATAGCGAGAGCGAGGTGTGGAAATATGGAAGAAGCGAATCGGTACTGGATGGAACAGAAAGAAAGGAATTGTGTGTTGTGTGGGCTGCAATTTGCCAGAGTAGAGCATTGGTTGGACGGGTGCATGGGTTTGGTGGAGGTAGGTTTTTCAGATGAAAGGATATTGCGTGAAAATGGAGAAAAAGAGGTGGTGGATTGATGGAGGAAATTAGTGAAAGCTAAGAAGGATATGGCAAAAATATAGGCATAACATGGAAAGAGTAAAATCTGTATAAACTGGAAATAGATTTAAACTAAGTTAAGAGAATATAATAAGGACAAAAAAAAGGCATAGCGAGCGAAACGAAACACTGAGTAGCGAAAAGGCGAGCGAAGGTAAACTGAGACGATAGCGAGCGATGCGTGATGAGCGAGCAAAGCAAAGTGCGAGCGAAGTAAACTTGGACGAGCGAGGCAAGCGAGCGACGAGAGCACGAAGGCAAAAAAATGTAATTATTATACATTTGATTTTATTTAGTAGTTTAAGTAGAATGTAAGAAATCCTGTAAATATTGTATATGTGTAACAAAGCATGTAAGTCCTTATTCTAGGCCTGGGGCCGAATAAAAAACTCTTTTATACATACTACTCGTATTTATTTATCGCGATTGTCTAAAGTTTAATACCAATGGTTTGTTAGTTTATAGAAACAAAATTTTCATATGTTTGTCTTTCACGTACTTCATATCTATGACCTAGTGATCCACAGAAAAAAGGTGTTTTCAGGTCCGATTTCGCATTATACACTGTACAAAATTTCGGGAATTTTCCCCACCTTTTTAGTGGGGGAAAATCCACATTTTCGTTGGGGAAAATGATTTTCCCCAAGATTTGTGGAATTTTCCCTAAAAGTTCTTATAATGCATTAAAAAATTGGAAAAAATTCCCTAAAATTTAGGTAATTAGATAATACGTACAATTTTTGGGGAAATTTCCCGAAACTTATGATAATTTATACCAAATTGAGGAAGAATTCCCTACAATTTGGGGAAATGAATGATTCCTGCTGAATGTAGGGAATCGTTACAAAAATAATTTTTGATTTCCACGTGGATTAGGTAAATTTTCTAAAAACTCTTGAAGTATTACCTTATGTTCAGGAAGATATTTTTCTATAAAATATTTGATAAAATAGCACAATATTTTGAATAATTTCACACATCTTTGGATAAAGATTTATTAATGTTATAGTCATCTCAAAGATTTCTTTCCGTCGTTTTCATAGAAGATTATAGAAAATTGTAGATATTTTAACAGTTCGGCATAGAAAACTCCAAATTTTTATTAATTTCTTTCGATTTTTAATGAATAATTATTAACTTGATGATTTTGTATGAAAAATAAAAGTTTTATAAATATAGTAATCAAAATCTACAACAAAAGTTTTTGATTAATCAGTTAAGTGAAGTATACTATGCACTACGATACAGTTTTTTGCCGCTCTGAGCTGGTAGTTCATGAGAACTTCGCCAGGGCGCGACGAGTCACCTCTCTCGGAACAGAAATGACGCGTCGAGTGTTTCGGAAAGCAGTCTACGCGAAGCAAAGCATACTTACCTGGCGTAGAGGCAACCGTGATCAACAACATGATGATCAACAAGGCGGTTCCTTCAGGGTTTTTATTATTACTATTGCACAAATTTTGGGGAATTTTCCCTACATAAATTTCGGGAAATTCTCGAAATTTCAAGCTGTTACAAAATAA
Organism: Andricus grossulariae; assembly: GCA_011634705.1. Lineage (NCBI taxonomy): Eukaryota > Metazoa > Arthropoda > Insecta > Hymenoptera > Cynipidae > Andricus > Andricus grossulariae. Next base: position 23,090 of record JAABKJ010004900.1, read on the forward strand.
CATGGCGAATATTTCCCATCAAATTTTGGGGAAAATTCACCACTTTTTGGTTAATATTCCAGAAAAGTTAAGGGAGATTTCTCTATACAATGAGTATCAATATTTAAAAAGTTTTAAACAATGTTCCACAAATTTTTGAGAATTTTCCCTACATGGGTAATTGTCAAATTGGAGGCAAACTTGAAGCCCCAGTAATATAACCTTAACTTGGAAACTCGTACTGATTTTTTTTCATTTAATAGATAGTTATTATCATCCTCTACAAAATGGGCATTTATTTTTTTTATTTTTGTTCCTATTTTATTTTATTTAATAAAAGACCACCCCAAACGTCATTACCGTACAGCGTCCCAACCTCACTTTGCAAAAGGATAAACTGTTTTTCTCCTTTTTTTAGACGGTAAACTAAAAAAACGCTTAACGTATCAAGTTTGTAAACTTTAGATAAACATAAATTTAATTTATACAGATTTTTCAAGTCAAATAAATAATATTGTAAAATCCTTAAAGTCTGTCCCTCGATTTTTGTCATTTCAGATGTCATCACCGTCCGCCTTTTTTACTAGTAAAATATTGTAGTTACAATTGAGTAATAAATACAGAAATATTAAGCGTATCGTTTAATACAAGATTCTATAA